>PVHY01004648.1:0-90851 GCA_004024945.1 Uropsilus gracilis
ACACCTGTTTTCTTCCTTCCTTCCTATTGTATCTTTCTGAAAGGAAATTCCAACTAAGGCCATTCTCACATTTTAGCATACGTTCCTTGAAATCTGCAATCTTAAACAGGAGACGATGACACCCAGGGGTGGTAGCACACCCTATCAGTGGTAACATTAAAATGAGAAATCTGTTTTTGACTATTGAGACCTAGCCTTCAGAATTTATTTTGTTTCAGGCTTACTGTGTTTATAGATATTTTAAATTTCATGGACTTTTATGATATAACTATTAATCACTGATTCTTAAGATATAGCTGTTTGACATCACAAAAGGATTTTTTTGGTCAGAACTGTAGAATATGAGAAGGAACAATGTGACAAAGCTCTCAGCTCTTGATTCTGTTAGTGTCTGTTGCCTTTGAAAACATCACTGTAGTTATGTGTATATTTACCACTTGTACAGTGGCACATCCAGGCCTATTTTCCCTATACAAGGCCCATTTCTACTAATCAAATTCAAATGGAAAGGAGTCAGGTCTTAGGAAGAAAATGCTTTATAAATGTGACCTTGATAGTACTAAAATATGGTGATATTTTGCATAAGATCTGGACAAATTGATGGAAAATTTCTCTTTCTTTTTGTTCTGTATTTTCTTTGTCCCAAATGAGGCTTCTGAGTTAATAGTTGGAGAGATCATTTTGGGAACTTAGAGTTTTCAGATTTTGCACTTACATGCTTTTTTGCTTGAAACCTGACCCTGGAGTTTCATGTACTCCTTTTGAATAATTAAGGTTTGGCTGGGTTGTTTGAGACCGTGGGGCCAGTTCTGGAAGGAGTCTAATGGTAAACAATTTTTGACAAAGGAAATGGCCCTATCTTATGTGAGGAAATATCAAATCTCTTTTTAGTAGAGAAAAAGTAAGTAATTTGTTAACTAAAAGTGATAGAAATTAAAAATATCCAGACCTTTTTATGAATACAAGTAAGACATATCCAACTGTTTTTCCATTTTTCTTTTTTTGTAGTTATCTTTTTATTTAATGTCTTTTGTTGTTGTTTTAACTCTATTAAATTGATTTTATTTTTTTAAACTTGATTGCATGCATGTATTTAACATCATTGTCTACCTAAAGTTTCCCCACCACCTTGTCACCCTTGAACCATCATCTTAATCTCTGCACATCCCTTCCCCGATTTTACCCCCGCCCCCTCTCTTGCTCTATGCTTCAGTTCTGCTAACAGTTTTATTTTTTATTTGTTTATTTTTTTTTGAGACCACGTCTCGCTGTTTTTGCCCATGGAACCGCAGGCTCACGTTGCCCAGGGTACCACGGACTCAAGCAATCCCCAGCCTCAGCTTCCCAGGTAGCTGGGATTACAGGTGCATGACACCATGCCCAGCTATTTTTTGGAACTAGGTCTCGCTGTGTTGCCCCGTGTGGGACTTGAACTGCCATTCCGAGCCCCAGCCGCTTCATAGGCTGAAGCTTACAGGCTGAGCCACCGTGCCCGGCTTTGCTGACAGTTTTAAATGTATTGTTTATTTTCTTAATTTTTAAAAAGTATACTTCGAAAGTTTGTTTTGCTTTATTTCATTCTTCTATCTGTTTTCTCATATAATACACATGAGTGAAATCCAATGGCGTCACACTGTCTAATCTATTTAGAGAAAGAGGGCCATGCCACAATGAATAATAGATTTGTTGTGAATGGAAATTGTTCCTTTTGATTCTGGAACAGTGTCCAGAGCAGTGAGTCTCAGTTCTGGCTCCTTGTGAGCATCATTAATGGACCTTAAAAGGAATTTTCCACACTTAGGTTTCACCTCAGATCAACAAATCAGACTGTCTGGGCTGGGGCTCTTGTGTCGTTTGTTTGGAATGACTCAGGATGTGTCCCCATGCATCCAAGCACTGATTATTGGAGACGGCAGTAGAAAATAGCAACTTTGCATAAGGCTTAGAAAAGAGGACAATCTTCAGCTAGGTGCAGTGGCATGCACCTGTAATCCCAGTGCTGGGAGGCTGAGGCCAGGGATCGCTTGAGTGCGTGAATTTGAGACTACCCCGGGCAACATAGCGAGACCTAGTCTCTACAAAAATACCTGGGCATGGTGGTGCATGCCTGTAATCCCAGCTACCTGGGAGGCTGAGGCTAGGGATCACTTGAGTCCGCGGGTTCAGGACTACCCCAGGCAACATAGTGAGATCTAGTCTCAAAAAAAAAAAAAAAATAAAGAGGACAGTCTTCAACATTCATTACTTTGTTCTTTCTTGCTTTCCTTATCTTACTTTCCCAAGGGGAATCTGTATTCTGAAGATAAGAGATTCATAAAAGAAAATATGCTCAAAGTCAGCCAGCATGTCTTGTGAGCTAAGCATGGTCCTTCTGGGACAATTGTAACTTGGTGGCACACTGTGGGCATGGGTGATTCCAACCAGCCTATCCAGTATGGTCATCAAAGGATTATAAAAATGAACCTAAGATTCAAGTGAGTCATATCACATATTGTGAATTCTCATATATCGATGCAAAATAAAAGAAATATTTTCCCCAGCTCAATCATGAGTCCACTCAGTAATTATAAGCTTTAAGAAATTGTTACTCCTGCTGGGCGTGGTGGCATGCACCTGTAATCCAAGTACTGGGAAGCAAGAGGCCAGGGATCACTTGAGTTCACGGGTTCGAGACTACCCTGGGCAATATATTGAGACCTGGTCTCAGAAAAAGCAGTCAGGCACGGTGGCAGGTGCCTGTAATCCCAGCTACCTGGGAGGCTGAGGCTGGGGATCGCTTGAGTCTGCGGAATTGGGAGTACCCGGGACAACATAGCTAGACCTAGTCTTAAAAAGAAAAAAAATTGTTACTCTTTCCTTTGAAGTGATAGAAAAAATATCTCACTACTTTCAACTAATGATACAAAATTATTTGTATATGGACACAAAATACATTTAGGATATACCCATTGTAGAACCAAAGCTCTTGATTTATTGTGTGATACAAAGACAATTGATCTTGGAGACTCAGATTCTGGAATGAATTGGTCCTGGATAGCTGTGACTGCAAATATTTCTTTCATTCTCCCTCAACTTTACTTTTCTCACATATAAAAGGGGGTTACTTGTATGTTTCTGGTAAGCCAGAGGCTATATCTGCTACATCTTGAATCCTTATCTATTTCTCCAACAAATCCTGCTGTAGAGATTCCAGTTCCAATTAGCTCTAGACTTGCTTTCGGAAAAACTTGAACCACAGGTGATAATTTTTACTGGGTGAGTAGAAAAGAATGTTGATGTCATTTGCTATCAATTGCATTTGTCCCTTTTTATGAGGAAGATAATGCAGACATTGGGTTGAATTTCAAGGCTGTCGTCGAAAGACGCATTACAGAGAGAACTGGGAATATTCTTTTCACTGATTATGTTACAGACACTAATGTTTAATATGACACATAAATCAGCAAAGCACATGAGCAAGAGTCTAACATATTTTTAAAAAGGAACCTAGCAATATACTTATGTGTTTGACATATAGTTGGTGTTCAACAAATGTTTGTTAAATGGTGAATGAATTTGAAAGGTTGAAAGGCAATTTCTCAGTATCAAATGCTAATTTGAAGAGGTTCTATAACTACCTCTTTAACCTCAGTAGTTTTTGGTCAGAGATATGTTTTTGATTTAAATTGAATTTCTTGAAATGGTTAGAATTTGAGCACAGTAAAATTGAAGAAACATGGGGAAAGAATGGCAATTTTAAATCATTGTTCTTGATGCTTATGTCTCATGTTCTGATGGTTAGATCTACTATGATAAACTGGTTATAAAGCACAGGTTTGTTAAAATTTTGAAGAAAGTGGGAGTTACATTAGTATTCTGATATAGCTATTTTTAAAATTAATTCTTTAAAGTATATTAATTTGGTCAAATGAGTATGTGATTTCTTTAAGTAATTATAAATTGAGGAATCACTTGAGAATAGAAGACATTTGAAAGGGTTTTGTTTTTCTTAGCTCCTCTTATTTAAGATTAAAAAGAAAGAAGGGAATTATGTTTTAGTGCTTTCTGCTTTTGAGAACGGTGGACAAAGTGAAACTGACCTGCCTGCTATCTCCTTTTGAGTAGCTGGACTGAACAACCAAACAACCCAAACTGTTAAACATTCCAGAAAAAGAACAAAATAGAAAAGAAATTCAAGGATCCGGAGAGAGGGTAAGGTTCAGAGAGGTGATCTGGTGCTGCTGTTCTACGTTTCCTTGCGATAAGATGCAGAGAGGTCAAACCCGTTTGGTTTGATGCCCTTACTACCTTCTACTTCCACTTGGAGTTGAACTGCAAAGAATTACACTTTGTGAGCAGAAAAAAGTGAATGGGAGGTTGTTTATTTTTATTTATTTATTTATTTTTTTTGAGGCTAGGTCTCACTGTGTTGCCTGGGGAACCGCAGACTCTCGTTGCCTGGGGTACCCCAGACTCAAGCGAACCCCAGCCTCAGTCTCCCAGGTAGCTGGGATTACAGGCGCGCACCACCACACCCAGTTATTTATTTTTTTTTTGAGACTAGGTCTCACTATGTTGCCCAGAGCAGGTCTCGAACCCGCGGACTCAAGCGATTCCAAATCTCAGTCTCCCGTCCTAGGCTGGGATTAAAGCTGTGCACCGCCGCGGCCAGCTGGGAGTTGATTTTTGCAGGTGGTCAAGAGGGCTAGTTACCCCAGGCATGTGGCAGAGAAAATATAATTCCTTCTAAGGACACAATATCACTACCCAAAGTTTCAAGTTGCGTCTCCAAGGAATTTTGCAAGTATAACATTTAAGGCATAATAAAATAAAATAAAATAAAATAATGCAGACAGGCGACATGAGTGAAAGCCAACAGAAACAACACAATGGAAATAGACTAACAGGGGCACCACATGTTAGAATTATCAGATATAAAAATTAAACATACTTTGCTGAAGGTGCTAAAGGACAAGATGGGGAAATTTGGCAGGTTTGGAAACTATAAAGGAAAAGACCAAATAGGAAATCTGGAAGAGTAAATTTAATGACGACATTGGAAGATCTCAGTATATCTCGGTTTAACCACAGCTTGACAGAGCTGATGAGGGAATTAGTGAGCTACCTGATGGGTTAAAGCAAACATTCAGAATGAAATATGGAGAGACAAAAAGGGTGGAAACTCAGACTAGAGACTAAAAGACATGGAAGATGAAGGGGAAAGTTATAATTTGTAAGAAAATTATAGTTCCATGAGAAGAAAGAGAATGGAATAGAAGCAAATCTGAATAGATTCAATATATGAATTTCCCAAACTGATGAAAGTCATCAAACCTCAAAAAATAAAATCTAGTCATAGTTAGGTACATTGTGGTAATATGACTGAAACCAAAGGTTGAAAAAAATTGTTAAAGCCAACAAAAAAATCAATGACAGTTGAGAGAAATGGACACCAGAAGGCAGTAATTATTCTAAAGTTTTTTATTTTATTTTATTTTTATGTATTTATTTTATTTTAAATAAAATAAATTTATTTATTTTATTTTATTTTATTTATTTATTTATTTTATTTTATAAAATTTATAAATTTATAAATTTATAAATTTTATTTATTTTATTAAAATAAAATAAATTTATTTTAAATAAAATAAATTTGACCCTCTTTACCTATTTCTTCTGTTTCCCACCTTTGACAATCACCAATGTATTTTTTTTTTTTCAGAGACTAGGTCTCCCTATGTTGCCCAGGGTAGTCCCAAACCCATGGACTCAAGCGATTCCAGGCCTCAGTCTCCCAGATAGCTGGGATTACAGGTGTTGGCCACCACGCCCGGCTATTTTTTAGAGACTAGGTCTCGTTATGTTGCCGGGGTAGTCTCAAACCTGCACACTCAAGCGATACCTGGTTGCAGCTTCCCAGCACTGGGATTACAGGTTTGTGCCACCGTGCCTGGCTACCAATGTATTCTCTATATTTCTGTGCTCGATACTGAAAAAAGATCATCATCAACTTAGAATTCTAAGTCTATTGAAAATATTTTTTTTCAGCAGTAAAGGATAAAGACATTTTAGGCAAGCATTGAATTTGGAGAATTAGTCATTAACAGGCTCGCATAGTAAGATTCTAAAGGGCTTTCTTTAGACAAGATGAAAATGAATCCAGATAGAAGTCTGGAGATAGCAGAACCTCCCCCCCCCCCCCAAAAGCAAGAGTGTGGGTAAATCTAAATGTCATTAATTATATAAATCAGTGATAATTATGTCCTGTGGGGTTGTAAGTAGGTACATAAATATGAAAATAGATGTTAAAATGGCATGTTAAAGGCAGTTACATGGAGTTAAAGTGCTCTAAGATCTTTTGTCCATTAGAAGGCAAAAGCACATTAATATTAGATTTTAAAAAGGATATAGTTTGCTATTGAAACACTACCAAAAGAATATATGATTCCTAAAATAATGTGAGAAAAGCTAAAATGATAAAAAAATTTTGTTTTTAACCAAAAGCGAGAGACAAGAAAGAAAAAGAACCACAATACATACAGGACAGGTAAAAAAGCAAAAAAGCACTGAGTCTGATAGTAGACTGTATAAAAAGATTGTATAAAAAGTTCAAAGAGTTCCTTTTAAAACATAAAGATACAGAGAAGTTGGAAGCAAAAGGATGCTAAAATTTTGCTATACTGGAGAGATCTAACAAGTTGTGTGTGATAACAGTCTCAAATATATAAAGCAAAAATAGAAATAAAAACAATACAGTGACACTCATTACTTCTGATGTCCTGTCTTATTAAAAGTAAAAAAAAGAAAAAGAAAAAAAAACAACACTGACCAATTGTCTCAGTCAGCATTTCTCAAGTACCTGAGTACGTGGGGCATTTATCAAAAGTCTTGGGCATCTTCCTAGTTCACTGACCCAGAACTTGGGGCTCAACAATCTGATTTTCCACAAACTGCTCATGGCATATTAAAGGGCCACTGAGGGCCACTGGTCAAAATGGAGAGACTATCGATGTCACCAGGTACCTGAGATAAATAACCAAATAGTACGGCACAGGTTTAGGTTGCCTGGAAACAGGCAAAAGGAAATTCCCTCCACCCCCAAGCCACAAGGAAACCACTTTGGCTAATGTGGTTTTTCGTTTCTGTCCACAGAATTCTATAGGTTCATCTACAGAATTCCTGTTGCTCAACAGCTAAACTCAGTTTTTTTTACAGGATATATGGGGAAACACTGATTTTGTAAGAGTAGTATCTTCCTCCTTTGAATACACATCCATTGACCATCTGGAAAGGTTGAGAGCTTATATTAAGTTTTAAGTTGGGGGACAGCATTTCTGCATCCCATGAAGACAAGATCATCAGTTATTCTGCCCAACGGGAGTCTAACTCATACAGGCATGGACGTTGGCCAATTTGGAGGATGAGATATGTGGCATTATGCATTAATAACTAAGGATTATGTATCATGTTTCCAGGGAGCATTTGGCAGAACTGAAATACAGTCTATTCATTAACAAATTCCCCAATGAGCACAGGTATTTCTACTTTTTGAAAGTTTGTGTTATGTCACTCTTAAAATTTATTTAATTGATTATTTTTAAAATTTAAATACTATTTGGATACCACCAAACAGTATCAGCACCATCATGCACCTACAACCCAACGACCCATATTTGGATACCAGAATCCATTTTACTTTCTTTTTTCTCTGTTCTTTCTCTGTTCCTTCTCCTCTCTTGCTTGGTTCTTCAGTTCTATAGTCAACTATCAAGGGTTAGATTTTAAGCTTGGTCTTTTTTTCTTTCCTTTCTGAAAGTTTTTTTTTTAATTAATTAAAAAAATTTTTAGGTCATTGTAGTACCTGTAGTTCTCCCGTTATCACATCACCCTTTAACCACCACCACATTCCTTTGTGTTCTTCCCTCCCCTGTTTTGAGCTTGTCTTTATCTGACTCTTAGTTATTTTATATCCCATATATATCCATGCAGTATTTATCTTTCTCCTTCTGACTGAATTCACCCCCTTCCAGCTCCATGTATATTGATATAAATGTATGCCCTTCTATTAAGAAAGACCATACAATTGCCAGGACATGGAAGCAATCTAAATGCCCCCAAATAGATGAATGGTACAGTACAGAAAGCTGTGGTGTATGTACAGGATGGAATATTATTCATCAATCAAAAAAGACAAACATGTCATTCACAGCAATGTGGATGGAGCTAGAAGGAATAATGTTAGCAGAAATAAGCCAGAAAGAAAAAGAGAAATAGTAGATGGCCTCACTTATATGAGGGATAAAGGGAAAACACACAAGAAAAATTTAAAACTAACTCTCAACAAAATTGAAAGATAGAGCATGAGAGGGCAAAGGTAGGGGCACAAAAGACTAACATGATGGTTCACAGGTGATAAGGTAGTGGGAGAACCCCAGGGTAGATAACGATGTAAAATAAAACAAATTAAAAAATATAAAAATGTATAAAACAAACAAACAAGAAAGACCATATTCCTACCTGTTGTCACCCACCGGAAAAAGAAAATCCTGTGAGGGACTTCAATTTTACCACAATAGGAGAAAAGTGAAACTGATGTTCAGCATCTGTTTTGCAGCAGCACTTTCAGAGGCGCCCCGAAGTGGTGAGCGTGACCCACCAGCACCTGCCTGGGGAACAGTTATCTGTAGGTTTGTATGTGTCATAGCCTAGAATTCCTATTTTCACTACACAGGGTTGTATTTTATTTTTATTATTTCTTTTCATGGTTCCATTTATTTGTTATTTATTTTTTTTGAGAGTAGGTCCCTATTTTTGCTGGTGGAAATGCAGGCTCTCGTTGCCCGGGGTATCACAGATTCAAGCAATCCCCAGCCTCAGCTTCCCAGCCTGTAGCTGGGATTACAGGCACGGTGCCACCACACCCAGCTATTTTTTTGGAACTAAGTCTCGCTACAGACCCCAGGTGGGACTCGAACCACGATCCCTAGCCCCGGCCGTTTCATAGGCTGACACTTACAGGCACGAGCCACGGTGCCTGGCTAAAAAAAGAAAACTCTTGACCAGAGATGTGGAGATTTGAGAAGAGCGTTCTCCCTGGTGAAATAGCAGGATCTGCCCTCCTTCTCTGACAGGCATGGGAGGTGGGGGTGATGTGGAGAACCAGTGACACCCATACTTGGTGGTTGAGGCCAGTCAGAAGCAACTGGGGAATGTACTTAACCCATTAGGAAAAGCAATCATGTCGGTGGAGTATCTATTCAAAATGAAATTGTGAAGAAACGATACTTTTATGTGTTGGATCTAACTTTCTAGAGTAGACATAACCAACACACAGTGAGAAGTCAGACATTTCTTTGAATTCAGTTTTGATAATGAAGGGCCATTTGAGCATCTCTTCTGAAGAACCAAAGCAGGAACTTAGTAAGAATCCTACAATTAATAGAAATCCTTTCATATTATATAGGCACACCTCCCCCTACCCCTGTAGTTTTCTAATGACTTCTTGATCATCATTGTGAAAATATTTTAATTAAATGTATTTTTTGACTTACTAGTTTTTAAATGGCGGTAATATTGGCTTGTATTTGTTATTGGTATTTTAGAAATATAAGCTACCCCTAGGTATTACCATGACAGTGCACCCACCACCAAATGACTCACAGTTCACCATCATAGTCCATTTGCTCGCTCTTTCTTCTTTGTTCTCATCACTCCTACTCCAACCTCTGCCTTCCCTGAATGCTTTGGCTTTCATAGGTTAGCATTTTAAGCTTCTTTTTATCTTAGTTTGGTTTCCCTATATTCCACATAGAAGTGATATGCACCTGGTATTTATCTCTAAGAATATCTCTTTTTAATGCTACAAAATATATTTTTTGGCATATCAGAAAATTCACAGCTTACACATACTACTTGGTATTTATCTTTCTCCTCCTGCTTTTTCACTTAACATCCCTTCCAGTTCCATCCACAAATGGCTTGAGTTTATCTTTTTTGATCACGGAATAATATTCCACGATCTATATATACCATATCTTCTTGATCCACTCAACTGATTTTGGGAACTTAGGTTGTTTCCATAGTTTGGCTGTTGTAAATAGTGCTGCAATAAATATGGGAGTGCAAATTTCTTTCATTTTGAAAAGATTTTATTAAAATCAGCTAAAGACCAAACTAAATAACTTCTTAGAAAAACTTTCACTAGCAGAAAAAGAAATGCTCCTTACTCTTAAATATTTTAAAATGATTTTTTTTCTGTGCTCCTTCATTGAAAATCAATATTTGGCCGGGTATGGCAGCGCGTGCCTGTAAGCTTAAGCCTATGAAGCGGCTGGGGCTAAGGGTCATGGTTCGAGTCCCGCTCAGGGCAACACAGTGAGACCTAGTCCCGAAAAGTGGCTGGGTATGATGGCGCGTGCCTGTAATCTCAGCTACCTGGGAAGCTCAGGCTGGGGATTGCTTGAGTCTGTGGACTCCGGGCAACGTGAGCTTGCGGTTCCACAGGCAAAAATATTGAGACCTCGTCTCAAAAAAAGAAAAAAAAAAAAAAAAAGAAAATCAATATTTGTATTCTTTAAAAAATGAGACCATTGACTATAAAGGAAATGGGCTGACAAGGCATGATTTTTCACATAGTTTGGTCTTTGAAAGTGAATATGTAAAATTAGCACAAAATTTACCTTTTACAGAATACTACTTGAAAAAAGACTATGTCTTTGCTCTACAAGCAAAATGAATAGGAGAGGTGTTTAAATAATGACCGTTTATTTAAATATTATTGCAAAGAGTTCTATTTATAGAGGGAAATTATAGGCAGATTACCAGGGTCTTTCAAATGTGACTTGTACATGAATGTTCTGCAAGCTCAGTTATCACATACTTCATGCATTTCTGTTTGCAAAAAACATATTAAATGTGAAAAAAATTTTTTTAGAGCCAGAAAATAATTTTTATCCTGATAAATAATTTATAGTTTTTTTCCAGATAATTAGAACAATGCAAAAAACAATACTTCTTGGAACCAAACTCTATTTAGCAAAGAAGAAATTACTTTTTCCAGAAAACCGTTAGTGCATATGTCAAATATTGTATGACTACCATAGCATTTCTAGAAGTAAATCTTTGAGTGATTCCTGTGAAACACATTTTTAAGAACTGTATATTAATAAGTCACCCCCTGTGGCAAAATAAATTGATCTGGCAAGTGAAATGTTTTATGACCTTTTACCAAAAGAATACTCCTAGAATAAATGATGCTGAGTGACTGTGAATCACCAAGGAAACAAGTCACCAAGCTCAGGACTGCTGGGACCTTCTGTAAACATGGTGACACCACTGGCCAGCAGAATTTTGGTTGTGGGTAATAGAAAATATGTAAGTTAATTAAGCAACCACAACCACATCATGTTAATGTGCGGATTTATTATAAGAAGACTGAAGGTAAAGAATGTGGGAGAACTTGCAAGGTGTTTGCAACTTATAGATTGTTTCCTCAGAAATGAGAGACTATGTGTGTATTGCCCTGGAAAGTTTCTTTTATGTGGGTTATAAAAATGAGAAATGCAAACGGTTGTGCATTAAAAAGGAATGTGGAATAAAGGTGAAAAATGAATTATATGATGGTTTCTATGGCCTGGACTTTTCAGTCATGTTGCGTATAAAGCCACCAACATCAGACTTTGAAAGTGAGGTCTTTTTCATTAAATTGGCTGGTTAGCTTTGATGCTCTAATATTGACTGAAAGGTTAATTTCTCTGTAACATTCTTGTCTTTGCTTGAGTTACTTTGCTAATAGTTTTTTTTTTTTAATTGAAACGAGGTAATCCTCTTTGATTTCCAAATTTTGTAAACAGCTGATCCAAAACCAGGCATGTAGGTTAGGATACCTGGATCTCTGCCAGGGCTTCCTCAACCTGTCACTTTCAGCAAGTTGCTGCAGTCACCAGGAATATGACCCAGAAGACCCTGCACTTCACAGCCTTGTGGTGCTTGAGATGACAGATCTACAGTGACCATACTACCAATACTGCAAGGTGGGTCATCTCTGTGTCATATTGGGTGATATGTGATTTTGAATCACCTTATTCTTAGTTTTGAATTAGACAGCTTCCCTGATATCAACAGCTACGTTGAATCCCATCTTTTAATTTTGCTGTTTTGCATCTCCCTCTGGTATTTTTAGTTATGAATGGTTTATTCTTGTTACAAGTGTGAAAACTGTTTATTAGAAGTATTCGATCATGAGAGAAATAAGATGTAGGATGATTATGCCACTAGATCCCATGGCAGCTGATGCTGTTGATACCTATTTGGAACCACCAATATGTCTCAGTTTTATGACTCACACACATCTTTCAACTGCCGGAACCTAAGGTTCTTTGCCTGAGGACTTTGCTGAGGGTTCATTCTTCTGTGTTTGTGGTGATTGAAAATGCTGCGGGATTAACAACCCTTGGAAGCCCTCAATCAACAGGGTGTGTGACAGGATTGTGAGTCAATATCTCAGTGTCTTTGCTTAGGGTGGTGACAGCTGGAGATGTTCTTCAGTTTCTCTCAGCATTTCTTACCCAGTGGGATTAAGCTCCAGGGACCCAATGTGGTCAACTATTTCTGATGGTTTCCCTCTCTTCTTGCTCTCACTCCATGACCTGACTGAGGTTTCCAAGCCTCACTGCCCAAGCAAACTACTCATACTAGTGCCTGCTGGGAGGATCTAGCCTAGGCTACTCATCATCCAAGAGTGATGCCAGGCCTTTCAATTCTCACTCTTTCCAGCTGGATGATGTGAATGTGACAAAGCAATTCTGTTTTAGGAGCTTTCTTCATTGTCCTCAGGGTGGATATTTACTCAGAGATCCTCTATTGTGTTTCACATCAGCCTCTTCAGGAACAGGGCTGCCCATTTCTTTGGGGGGGGGGCTGTCACTTGTCAGTTTCTCCAATTTGGCCCTGTTGGATTTGGAAATGGATAATACTTTCTCAAGGGGAGGGGTGGTTAATATATTTTAGGATCATAGCAACATCCCCAGTTGCTAGCCGTTACATATCCGTTACATACCCTTACCTCAGTAGTGACTGCCCAAAACATCTTCAGACGTTGACAAATGTCCCTGGACTTAACAGCTGCCTGCAGTGGAAAACAGCTGAATTAGATCAAGTGAACGTGGGTCTACTATGGTAAAATTGGGGTACTTGAAGGCTTTCTGATCACCCAATAGGAAGGAAGAGACAGACTAAAGATTATCTGAAGAAAATCTTCGCAATTACTAACCATGCATTGGAGCTCCCATCTCCTCACCCAAATGAGAAGGTATAAGACGAATTATTGTATGGCAGTGAGGGTTGATTGGTAGTGATACTAATTATCTTTAGAGAAGGTAGCAGCTGGCTGGCATCCTGAGGTGACTTGGTAAATTGCCACTGAATGAAGAGTGAATGAATGCCCTGGGTCCTGCCCTGAATAATCCAATCTATGAACTGAACAAAACACTTGATGCTAAATTATACCTTCATGACCAAGGTGATGGGATATTGGTGATGTCCAACCTCCTGGGAGAGGAAGGGAATGACCCACTCACTGTCAGGCCTGGTGGTGATAATAGTCTACTCTCCCAAAGAGAATGCGTAACAAGCGCATGCTTAGAGGGTATCCAGGAAATGGCTGGGCAGCCTGTTACATTTCAGAGACATGGCATTGACCAAGAGGGGTCACCTACACCTCCATGGCAGAGCGACCTGGTGGGCTGTGGAGAGGCAATGTCACAGCAGCAGGCTTTTCCTGGGCAGTGCCTCCTGTCTGCAGGTGGATAAAGAGCTCGTGATGTTTTTCCCTGCTGCACTTGGCGTTTGGTGTCGTGGGAAACTCAGTTCCAGATACTGACAGGAAACCAAGAATCTTTTTTTTTTTTTTTTTTTTTTGAGACTAGGTCTTGCTATTTTTGCCCGTGGAACCGCAGGCTCTCATTGCCCGGGGTACCACAGACTCAAGCCATCCCCAGCCTCAGCTTCCCAGGTAGCTGGGATTACAGGCGCGCACCACCACGCCCAGCTATTCCAAGAATCTTTTGAACAAACAAGAGTCAATCAAATAATTTCCTAGAGTCACCTTAGGTTGATAATCGGTCAACTTTGATATGCTTGTTTTCATACCAGGAGTCGGAGATAAGATGAAATTGTTCAATGACAGGGAAAATGCTGGGGGAAAAAAGGGAAGATTATCATCTAGTTTTTAGTTTAGAATTCTGACCCCACCTTCACTTCTAATTCTGGTTCTCAGAGGTTTAGCAGTCTTTCCTACACCCTGGGAACATACTCCAGACTTGTCTGAGCTGTGCTTTGACTCACCTGAAATATAAGGAGACATCATTTCTGTGACTCCATTTTCCCCTGCATTGCAAACTGCAATGACTGGCTGTCATTTGAATTTGGGACCTTAGGGAAAGACATAAGTGTACATAGTATCTTAATCTTTTATAAAATGGTTGGACTTTCATGGGAAATAAGCCACGGACACTCTCCCTATACCCTCCTCCCCCTCCCTCTCATCCTCCCCTCCCTCCTCCCCCACTTCCAGTTCCTTCTTTCTGGCTATAAGTCTTTGGTGATGCTTGGCTCATTGGTCTCTTTTTCTTGGAGTGACGTCCTCTTTCCTGGATGAGGACCTGCGTTCCTGGAATGCAGCCATCCAGGCTGCTGGGCCCTCCAGGGTTTTCTGTGAGGGCAACTGGGTCTTGCATGTCAGGAAACTCTCACAGGGCAGGTGTGTGGCATGGTTCTCCACAGGCTCCTTTGTTGCGGTGCTTCCTATGGTGGAGGTGACGTCATGTTGGCTCTCTCCTTGCTGGTATCTGTCCCTTGGTGCTGCTTCTGTCCCATATAGATCTAGTGTCCTGGGTTGGGAACTCAACTTCCAGACACTGGCAGTGGATAAGTTCCCGGTGGGGATAGACTCCAGTGGGTGGTTGGTTTAGTTCCTCTTCTTTTTTGTAGTTTACAGTCTGGCCTGGGGCTGCAGTCATACCTACGTAGCTTTGCTCCTGTTGCTGGAGAGGGAGAAGCTACGTTCACATTGCACACATCTCTGGACCAGGGACTTGGCTCCCCAGCCCGGAGGCATTGTAGGTGGAGCTCTGTGACAGGTCACCTCAATAGTTAGTCTCTCAGTCTTGTCTCTTGTGGTTCCAACCATGTATACTTCCGGTCCTACCCAGATGAAGAGTGTACCCAGAGCCGTTGTGTGTTCCTTTCCTATCCTGATGTCTGCACATAGATTATTGGTTTTCTCCTTCTTAGTGCAAGTCTGATTGAAGTGGAATAAAATGGAGGGGGACCTTCACCCTGCTGCAAGCCTGGTGACCAGCATTAAAACCCGCCCCCCCATAAAGGGAAGACTGGATCCTTCAGTCTGAGGTCTCTACCCCCTGGAAACTTGAGACCCCTGTGATATAGGACTCTTCACACACCCTAACCCCTGCCAGCAGCCTAGGCCCTGGCAGGGGCAAGCTGAGGGACCTTGCTGAGGACACTGAGCTGTCTGTAGGGACCGCCAGCTTTTGCCACCAAGCTCACTAATCCCCCTCAGGCAGAGGCTGCGCAGCACCCCCCCATCCTCCACAAAAGGGGGAGCCCACCAAACTGTACATCCATGATTCATAGATGTAGTCCTATTTTTATTTATTTATTTATTTACTCATTCATTCATTCATTCATTCATTCATTCATTCATTCATTCATTCATTCATTCATTTTTGAGACTAGGTCTCACTATGTTGCCCGGGGTACTCTCAAACCCGCAGACTGAAGTGATTCCCAGTCAAGGCTGGGATTAAAGGCGCGTGCCACAGTGCCCAGCTCAGATGTGGTTCTAAATCTAGCAGCATCACTGCTAATGGGAAGCTAGATAGAAATGCAAATTCCCAGGCTTGTCCCAGACCTGCCGAATGGATCAAAAACTCAGGCAGTGGGGTTCAGCAATCTGTCAATCAGATTCCAAGTGATTCGAGTCTCTACTCAAGTTTCAGAACTGCTGGTCTGTATTGTGGGGGGAAGGCAAATAGGAACATCTGCCCTTCTAGGCATTGGCTTCTGCCAGTATTCTTGCACCAGGGGAGGGGCTTATCAAGGAGACCCCACCCTGTAATGCTCACCTCCATGAGTATGCCTACGGCGCATGAGTGAGCGTTCTTGGACCAGGGAGCAAGGCCTGGTAATCTCCCAGAAAAAGGTAATGAACTCCCTTGAAAATGTCCCAGAGAGGCCATTAAGATTAGGTCGAACAAAATGCTAGATGAAGAGTGGTGCCAATCTGTGGAAATGCCTCTTCCGCCCACTTCCAAAAACAAATAAGAAAAATCGTTATTTCATGAGTTCCAGTCAGGCACTGCATGGAATAGCCCTCGGTGTGTACATTTTATAGATCCTCACAAGGACCCTGACAGGTGCTCAGTAAGGACTGAATGTTTGGGGCTCTGCTCCCCCCAGGTTCTTTTGTTGAAGCTCTGATCACTCCCTTCCTTGTAGTGTAATGTTATTTTGACTGGGGATCTTTTGGGGGGGTCAGTTATTCAGATGAGGGAGGTGATGAAGGTGCTGTTTCCTTGATGCAATTAGCATCTTTTTAAGAAGAGGAAGAAAGATTACTCTCTCCCCACCAATGAGAGGACACCACAAGAAAACACCATCTCCAATCCAGGAAGAGATCCTTCATTAGAGCTGGCCCCCTGGTCTTAGCCTTCCTGCCTTCAGAACCATGACAAGCATTGCTATTGCTTATTAAGCTTTCCAGTCTGTGATGTTTTATTATGGTGGCCAGAGCTACAGCAGTGCTGTTCTGATTTCATCTTACACATAAGAGAGTATGTTCAAAAAGCCAAGTTACCTGTTTTGGTTCCCCCAACTAGAGAATAGCAGAACAGATTTGGTTCCAGCCTGTGTGACTCTGTCCTAAACAGAAAGATCCTAGATTTTCTGGTGGGCTGGGGGTTTAAATCCTGTTTTTGGCTGGAACCTTATCGAGGTGGTTCCTTGTCTTATCGCACAAGCCTGGTCTTGGACCTTCCTTTGTGATTAGGGGTTCAGTTTACCTAGAGGTCACCCCTCAGCTCCACAAAGCTGTCCAGTTTGGAGAGGACCTAGATCTATTAGCTTCTTGGTTAAAAACACATTACGGCCCTTCTTGCACCATCTCATGAACCCCTCACTCCACGGCTCTCTCAGGCACCACATGGGTGACTCTGCTCTGAAAGACCAGTTCTCTACCTGTCAGGATGACGCTCTCTTGTCCGGAGGCTGCTTTCACTCTAGGCTGATTGAGGCTGAGTGGGCCTGTTCCTTCAAAGATGGAGTGTCACTTCTTTATGTCACTTCTTTACATGTGCGGACGTTTGTGCTTATCTCACGTCTGCAGTGAACTCTTCCTTCTTAGGAGTGAGGGTGACGTGGACCCCCATTTACTGTCACTTGGTGAGTCTAAAGCAGAATGAAAAGAGTCACACTGGCTCACTTTTGTGACTGAGGAAAGGCATGTGTGTGTGTGTGTGTGTGTGAGTGAGTGATGGGAGGTGATGCTTACTATTGGCAGAGAAGGAACAGGGAATGCTGCTATTCTGGATCTATCTTTGTTTGCATTGACCTCATGCATGAGGTTTGCAAAACCTCACAGCTTGATGTGTTGATCCAATAAAATCATCAAGGGAGTGAAATAAAAATACCCAGAAGATTGGCGGACAGGAACACCGACTGTGTGAAAGGCACCAGGAAACTCCTCCTGTCACACAAAGCATTGCTAGAAGGAAAAAAGCAGTCAAGGAAAAATTGTCCAGCAGGCAATAGGGTGATGGCAAGGGCTCCAAGTTTGCCTCGGGTCTCTAAATGGTAGGCTTTTTTATCCTATTAGAGGTGATTGACACTGAACTTATTAACAAATTAAGAAGTGTTCATTCCTTGAAATATTTTGGACATTATACCAATCTTTTCTAGTGGGTTGTTGAAAGGACTCTATTATGTCAGGTTGGCTTGGAACCCAGGAAATGAGCTGGCACTCTTCAAAGTTAATAAAACATCATTTGTCATAGGATTTGCAAGCGTGACTCAGTTCCTGCATTAAAATATACAATAAAAGCTCAGAGCTGAGCCAAGCCTAATGAGTCTTTTCTAACTGCCATGCTCCAAGCAGTCTGGGAACTTCTGTGCACTCTAGGTTTGAAGAGTTTATGCAAGGATAAAACCTCTTATCCTCACCTCCATGTACAGGTGTGTACAGAAAACCCCTGCAGTTTTCCTGGGGCTGGTTGGTGCTTTCTGCAGATGCATTTTAGCATCCTTTGACTTTTGTTTTCATGAAAAGGGGAATTTTATTGGTTTCATTTATTTGTCCATTTTGGGTGGGCTTGTGGCAGGGTTAGTGACCACACTGTTCAAGTCTTGTTCTTTTTCTAGATGAACCCCTCACCTCTTGATCTAGAAAACCACGTTCAGAGGTCTCTGGAACTGGGCAAGTGCAGGTGGTTGTGTTCAGGTCTCATTATGCTAAACCCACAGCTTCCTGTGGTATCTGCCCCACAGGAGAGGGAGCTGTTAGCCTCCCTGGATAAAGAGCTCTCACCCCAACTTCCCTGGCTTTTAGTTCTGTGATGTAAATGTAATTTACATTTACAAAGCACTGGAAGCTGGGTACGGGCATTATGGCACGTGCCTGTAAACACCAGCATATGGAGCATGGCTGGGACTGGGGATCACGGTTCGAGTCCCATTGGGGGCAACACAGTGAGACCTAGTCCCCCAAAATATCTGGGCATGGGTGGTGCGTGCCTGTAATTCCAGCTACCTGGGAAGCTGAGGCTGGGGATCGCTTGAGTCCATGATACCCCTGGCAATGTGAGCTGCGGTTACATGGGCAAAAATAGCAAGTCCCAGTCTCAAAAAAAAAAAAAAAAAAAAGATAAAAAGCGCTAGAACTGAGAAGTACTAGATTGTTCTCCCTGTCACTATCTCTTACACTACTTTAGCTCTTTCTTCCCATTTCTTCCCTCTTTACCTTAGGAACTTCACTGCTTTTATTAGTGTCTGCTCATTTTTCTAATGTATTAGTGTCTGCTCATTTTTGCTTTGTAGAATTGCCCTTTCTGTAACTGTCCGATATTTGCCTTTGTCATTTTGACTTGCTGTACTACATATCATTTTCTTCTCAGACTCCTTTCATTTTACTATGAATGGCAACATTTCATCTTTCATGATGTAGATAGACCATCAATATGTGAAGTATGATGTGTTCATAATTCATGTGGAACAGTGCTTTCCAGTCTTCTTGGTTGTAGTACTTCTTTGTACTTAAAAATGACTATGAACTCCAAAGAGCATTTGTTGCAGTTGGTTATACATGTTAGTTTTCAATCAGATGCGGTAGGGGTCAGCCAACTATGGGCTATGGGCCAAATTTGGTCCAGCACTGTTAGTTTGGAAATAAAGTTTTATTGGAATACAGTCAGATCCACTGGTTTACATATTGTCAACATGGAAACATGACTGCTTTAACTCTAAGTGTGATTGGTTGTAGTATACATTTGATGAAAATTACGTATTTTTAAAATTTATACCTTTGTAGAAATATTTACTGTTCTCTCATCGAAAAATGAAGATGAGAAATATTTACAAAACTTATTATTTCATTAAAACTATCAATAATTTAGCCCATCACAAGAAAACATTGCGTTTTTTAGTGGAAAAATGTCTACATTTTCCAAAACAAAACAAAACCGTGAGACTCAGTGGCATTGTTTTACCCTTTGGCAAATGTCAGCCTTGATTTTTATCTGCACCTGCATTTACTTTGTTGTAGCTTGGGTTCAAGTGGATGAAAAAAATCCAGTCCCCTGAAAATATGTAGTTAGAAAAGGGAGGAGTATTTTAGTAGTCACTTTAGATATTTATGAATATTCTTCTTTGACACTACAACAAATCTTGACAAGTGGTAATTTCTAGGAGGTTGTGTGTAGAAGCTGAAACCATAGCAATGAAAACTTCATACTCTTTTACATTAAAATCCACTGGTCTAAATTGTACTTTGATGGATCTTATCCCCATGAAGGACTTTGTAACAGAACACATTAATTATTTTGAAAATATTAGTTCACTGAGTTATTTAGGTCTTCCAAATGTTGACATATTTCATTTTGCATCATATCAAAACATCACATTTTTAAAATATCATCATTGGTTCATTAATGGAGTCTTTAAGCTGTCAGATTATGGTGATACAAGTTTTCCAAAATTCTAATTTTTGCTTCAGTGCTCAAATTTTATAATTGACATCAAACAAATTGTCACTTGTTTTCCTTGTTAAGATAGGCTCATTTCATTCATTTTCATGAAAATGTCTGCCAAATACTGAAACCTGTGTAACCATCACTTGTCAGTCAGATAAAATGATTTCTCATCACAAAAAGCAAAACAAAAAAAAACTAAGCCAACTTTCAACTCAAAGTACCACCAAGAGCATTTCTGAGAGTCAGTCCTTGTGTATAATCATGCTTCAGGAAGGTTTTACTTATATCTATGTTACTCATTTTTTCACACAACATAAATATACTTTCAAAGATTATGTTTAGTAGAGTTGTAAAGGCAGTTATTAAGTAACACTGATTTTGTTTTTCTTGCAAGTGTGTGATAACAAGGTGCAATTTCAGGCCACTGCCTTGATACATACTAAAGCCCTGGCACTTTTATCTTTATTGCTTTTGCATCATCAACATGTCAACATGGTGAAAAACACGGTGTCTTGCTATTCTTGTTGAAATTGGATCAAAATAGGGCAGAAGCCTCCAACCAACAAACCAAAGTAAAAAGTGGTACGTTTAAAAAGCAGCTTCAGCCACTCAGATTCTTACCACCTGAGTATAGCAGTTGCCAGTCAAATGCAATTTGAAAAACAGGATTTTAATAACAAGGAAAATTAACTAGGAAAACAAAAAGTCCTTAAAGCCACAAGTGGCCAGTTATCTTGCCCCAGTTACCATTTTTAGTCTCAAAGGTCCTAAAGACACGTGTCCAGGATGGTGCCCCTTTGCCCCTCCAAACCTGAGGCAGGCCCTCTGCAAAGTCCAGTCTTTCTCCAACGTCTTCTCTTTGCTTCTTCCCTCTCCAGCACTCTGAGCTGTGGCTTCTCCAAGGCTCTTCAAATTTTTCAACAAATGCTGATGCGAAAACCAACTTTCCAAGTCCCTGGATATTTCCAGATACCAGCTATCCATGCCACTTTGCTGCGGCACCATGCTCTCCATATTGACTACTCTTCTGCCAGCCACTCTCCTGCCATGGCTCCTTGTTACCCCAGCTCACTCTTCCACGTGCTTTTATCCAGCCTGGCCACTTGGGCTCCCCTATTGACCCACCATTCTCATCTCCCTCCACCTCTCTTCTCTCATCTTTTTATGTACCCTTTTTGTGCTTCTTGTTTCTCATTGTGGGTCTTTCAGACCCCACCCACCAGGACAGCATGGTGCCCAATACAATTTTCAACTATGTCACTACCAGAGGCTGTGGCTGCCTATCTAGCCAAGTTACGCCATATCATTATGAACTCAGTTTGACCTTGTGCATCCTTACAAGTGGGTCTGTGAACCACACTTTGAGGCCCCACCGAGGCAGAAAGGGAACACACTGAATTAGTTCTACTGGTACTGGGAGGTGCTGCTGATCATGTCTGCCTCTTACAACGCAGGTATCATGTGCTGACATTTCCCAGGCTTGTTAGGTTCCAAAGGCTTTGGGGAATCCTTGGAAAGTAAATGTCTTGTACCTCTAGATTCCCCAAATTTGGATTTCCCTTCCAATATGTGGCATATGCTTTGAAAAGTCAGGTTTTTTGGGGCCGTAAACATGTCTCCTGGGCTCTACGGAAAGCAGGTTTTCATGGACTAGGAAGTAATGAGTCAGATGGGTTTGGAGTTACCAGAGACCCACCTCTGGCCCAAGCCCACTCCTGGGTCATCTCCCTCTTTGTGGGCCCTGCTCTTGACAAAGAAAACTAGTGACTAAGCCTCAGGGAGAGCCAGCTACAACATTAATCCTCCTGCCTAGCCCAGGACCTGCATCCTCCCCCTTCTCCCCTTCTCCTCCCCTACTTCTTTTGGAGAAGCAGATCTGCAAAACTGCATTTTTCGCATTGCTGGATGGATTTTGAAAGCTGATCTATGCAGAAAAGATACCAGCAACTGCTCTGAAGAGCTGATATGCCTTGGGGCACAGGTTGTAGGGGGTTTAGTTTCTGTCTTCCAGTCCCTCTTTGTTTCTGCCACCTTGACAGCCCTGCCCTAGGGAAATTGTGACGGTCAGACACACCCCTTTATTAGCAACAGGCTGGTCCTGAGAACCCCTGAGACAGGCAGGCTCTTCCAGAGACCGTAATGATGATTTTCTCTGTGCTGCCATCCCTCGGATAAGAAAGTTCCCCTTCTAGAAGATACTGGCCAAGTGAGGTGGTTTTGTCATTGGTGAGATTGAACTTTTTGAGGCTGATTGCTAGTACCACTTGTTCCTCTTGATAATCACCTTCCTTCAGTTTGTGCATGCACACCCCAAACTGCCCCAAAGATACCTCCCGCATAGTTTAAACAAATTAATTCCATGGTTTTTCCTACAGATAATGCCAAATCTTGCAGAGAAATGTGTGGGCCATTTTTCTGTGAAATCTTTCCAAATGTGCCCCACCCAGACACGTAGTCTATCCTGTTTTATTTCACCACATTGGGATGTGATGATGGGCATTTTTTTCAAGGTTTTTTTTTTTTTTTTTTTTTTTTGTGGAGCATCCACAATAGAGGGCAAAGTCTTCCCCTGAAAGTGTGTGGATGAGGCAAAGCTGATTGAACTCCCCCCCTCCCCCCAGTGTGGAGGTGAGGTGAGATGTTTTCAAATACCCCTAGTGCAGAATGAAGCAAATGCTAGGGGTCCCTCACTAGAAGGCTGCTGTTGGGAAGGCAGGGCACTTGGGAGATCCTGGGAGGCTACCTGGAGGAGGTGACATTACTGTTGGGCCTTGAGTTTGAACAGAAGGCGAGAACAGGGTTTATGTGAATGTTCAAGGTGCAGAGGGAAAAAGATCCTGCAGGCAGAGTGATACATGTGCCAAGCTCAGGGGAGGTGAAGGAGGTATGAATGGGAATGAGGGGAGATGGGCTGAACATCTTTCTCATTGTTTGGACCTGATGGCAAGGGTGACTGTGAAGGTGGTGAACAGGAGGCTGTATGCTGAAAACATTTTCCTTTAGGAAATTCTTCCTAGGATCCTGTGTGTCTCTGGGGGTGGGAATGGGGCAGGAATAGAGTCCAGCTGTTATGGATGACTAGGTGAGAGGAAATAATGGCTTATCAAGGTGGTGGGTGATGAAGCCATGGAGGACAAAGGATGTGAAGGGCATTCCTTATTTTTCCCTGCTGCAAATGAAGGGGGTATGAGACTAGATCAGCACCCCAGCCTGCCATCCTCCTGCAGTGAGGACCCTGCTCTGACCCGTTCACAATCCAGATGTTGGTATCTGACTGCCTTTGAACCAAAGATTTTACTGCTTAAAAATAACCTGCAAATCACCCTCTCGGGGTGAGTGGAATTCTTGTGTCTCTCGGAGAACGAATATCAGTGTCTCTGTTCAATTGCACGCTCCAAGTCATTTGCACAGACACAAACAGGCAGTCCTAGAAAAAAGCTGCCATTTGTCAGAGATGGGGTTGTCTGATATATTGTTCTGTCTGTGGATTTTCCCTTACTACTTTGGGGTTGGTTGGTTTCTTTCCTTTCCTTTTCTTTATTTTTTATGATTACATTTATTTATTTATATATGTTTCACATCTTTGTATTCCCTAGGGATCACCTACCAACTTCCCTCCCTGACGACTCCCTTCCATCTCCCCCCTCTTTTTCTTTTATAACACTGATCATCCTTCCTGTTCCCAACTCTGGTTTTTGGATCTTCTGAAAACTTCCATCCTAAATTCCCCACTTTAAGCTTCCATCAAACTGGTGATCTATAAGCTAAGTTTCCTCCCCTTGCTAAACTGTATTCCACATTTCTAGGCAATCTCAGCTTTCCTATGCTTAGATATTTTCTTATTTCTTGTGTGTTTGGCCTTTTGTCTATATTTAGTGAAGAACTTCCACAAGACAGGGAACCGGTATAGATTTGCTGCTTACTAGCATACGCAGTGTGACTGTGACTTCAGTAACAGGGCTTTCAGTAATTTGATGGGGTGTTTGGGCCAGTGCTCTGAGAAAGCTCCTGAGGTCCTGTGTTTCTGTCTCCCTGAAAACAGGCTGGTGCAGAGGCCTTGGGTTTTACTTCTGCCTGGCACTCCCTAGGGCTGGAGACAATTGCATAGAGTCTCTTGTTCTTGGGTTAATTTTCAATGAAATAAGGTCATGGTTTTAAAGCCATGTTTCCCAAATGTGAGGCATGGAGAACTGTAAGATTTTTGTAGTGCTCCCAGAGTCTCTTGATGAATAATACATAATAGCTGATACGTATATAATTGTTTTTTGAATGCATTTTGGAGTGGTTGCGATGTATAAAATGTAGATTCATTTTAAAGTGTTATTGAACTCATAGTGGCTATTAACAGCAAACATTATGATGACTAACGTTTATTAAATGCTTCCTAGGTGTGAGTTATTGTAAGTGCCTTTCTGGTCTTGGATTTTCAGATCATGAGATTTGTATGCAGGAACTTATGTAGGATTTCTCCCGGGGAATTAGAAGAGACTGAAAAGGGAGAAGAAACCAAGCAAAGATGTCATTTCAGGTTACGTCCCAACCTCAACCTGGTCACGTGGGGGTGAGGGGCTCTGGAGGGTCAATTGCATTGCGGAGTTTATTGTCTCTCAGGGCAAGGGATTCTCAGGGCTTGCATACTTCTCTCCCAGAGAGTTGCTGGCCAACGTCCACTAGAGTGAGGTGGTGGTGGTTCCGGGGGACAAAAGCCCCCATGTATTTTTGTTTTGTTTTGTCTTACCACAAAACAGCTTCAAAATCCTCAGATAGTTTTCTGACAAGAATTATAAGCAGCTAGAAGACAATGAAGGAAACACACACACTAGTCCAAACATGGTAGCTGAGGGGTAGTTGCATAGAAACCAGGGAAGTACTCCTAGAGGTCTGACAGAAACTTCTGTGGTACTTTAGCTCCTCCAGTCCTCACCACTGTTGGAGGTGCATGTTCTCTCCATTTTATTTTATTTTTATTTTTAGAGACTAGGTCTCGCTATTTTTGCCTGTGGAACCGCAGGTTCACATTGCATAGGGTACCACAGACTCAAGCAATCCCCAGCCTCAGCTTCCCAGGTAGCTGGGATTACAGGCGAATGCCACCACGCACAGCTATTTTTTGGGACTGGGTCTCGCAGTGTTGCCCTGAGCGGGACTCAAACCGCGATCCCTAGCCGCGGACGCTTCATAGGCTGAAGCTTACAGGCACAAGCCACCGTGCCCGGCATTATCTCCATTTTAGCAAAGAGACAGCTGAGGCACAGAGAAGTTAACTTGCTCATGGTCACACAGCTGGTAAGAGACCCAAGATTCAAAGCCAGAAGTCCATGCTTTTATCTTCAAGTGGCATATGTCTCACTATGCCTCCAAATACGACATCTATCATGTGTGTAATCAAGAAAATTCTGGGAATGAGTGGATAAAAATTCAGAGGTTCTATGTGGTGGTCTAAGATCTGATGACATCGTAATCTCTACCAGCGAATTCAAAGCAGCTGCAGTTTGGATTTCAATTATTTTCCATCTTACCAATCATTCTGACTTAAGCAATTCTAATCAAAATCAAAGGCTCCAACTGTAGTTTGTTAATAGCTAAGAAAACAATGACCAAAGGTAAAAGAATTTTAAGGCACTACAAGGCACTTCTGTTGGCAGAATAATTGTGAGATGGTTATTTGGGTGGGAAACAATGTAATTTGGATTTCTAATTCAGCAAAATTACTTAATAGGGAACACATGCGTCCCAGTCACCATAGGTGAATGCAGGGGTGATTTCTAGGTGGGAGGGCATATGGCAATGGTGTGAGATTGGCAGATTCCTATGTATAGAAAAGAGAAAGGCTTTCTTCTAGTCAGTGTTAAGTTCTTGTCATTAGTTCTCTTTCCCCCTTTGTAGACCTGTATCCAGGGGAATAGTAACTCAAAGCTCCTCCATGAGCTCCTTAGAGAATTCCCTGAGCTGACAGAGTATACTATAGCTGTATTGTGTCTGGCATGGGATGTCTTTGAAGGAGCTGGGTGGCAGGATCTTGGCCTACACTCAGTGGGTTTCAACCAGGCACAGTATCCTTCCATTCCCTCAAAGATTTTCAGAAATACAGGGGGCATCTTTTATTGTCACAATGAATAGGTTGACATTAGTAAATGTATAGAGCCACTGGAGTTTAGTTTCCATGGGGTCAGTGATGCTAAATATCCTGCAAAACACAGGCTGGACAGTCTCATTTAAGGAAGAAATCACCCTCTAGTTGCTCATGACCCTATGCCTGGGAACTCTGGGAGAAGTGATATGAGAATGGTGATCATTCATCTTCACATTTGAGACACAATGGCCTTTGACATGACTTGGATTTGTCCATATACCTCTGGGAAGCTGTATATAAAATCAGAGGGAGGCAGAACATCTCAGCAATCAAGGTTGCGCAGAAAGGAGCTGCCCATATTTTTTGTGGTGAGCTCCTTGTCCCTGGAGGTGCTAATGAAGAGGCAAGCATTCCAGTTGATGCTGGGATGAATGTAATCAAAGCCAAAATCCTGCTGAGATATGCAGTCTTGTCTGGGAGACACAGAGGCTGAAAGAATCCGAGTCTCCTACTAAGAGATGAAGGAGAAAGTGCTTTGCCTGGAATGACCCCAGGAGTAGGAGTCAGCCAGGCCTGATTTCTGTCCTGGGCTCATCACATTTTCTCTGCTGCTATTAGGTGACCATGATCAACAGTTCAGTGTTCAGAATCTGTGAGTGGATAATTTGAAGGTAGACCACATTCTTAATTGCACTGACCTTAAATTAGTACCTTCATTTATTATTGCTTCCCAATATGTGAAATAAAAATAAGGTTTCTTTGCTTTTTTTTTTAAATTCACAAGGAGAGAGGACCAAATAAACTGGAATATTACAGTATCTTAAAAATAGAGTAGATAGAAATATTATTCATCAATCAAGAAAACAAACACATGTCATTTGTAGCAACATGGATGGAACTAGAAGGAATCATGTTAGCAGAAATAAGTCAGAAAGAAAGAGAGAAATATTGGATGGTCTCACTTATGTGAGGGATATGGACAGACAAGTAAAAGTTAAAATTAACTGCCCGGAGAACTGAAGCATAGAACTAGAGAGGGGGAAGAGGATATAGTCAGGGAAGGGATGGATATAAGAGATCAAGATGATGGCTCATGGGTGACCAGGTGGTGGGAGAAACTTGGGGTAGACAGTGATGTAAAATATACATATATATATACATATATATATGTGCAGTCGAGTTATAAAATAAAATGATATTAAAAAGCTTATTTCCTTAAAAAATACAAAGTGTGGTAAAATAATGTCATTTGAGATTTTTCTGATCTTACACAACAAATTCTATGTAGGCAAGTGGGCCTCATCTGAAGACTTCATACCTTCAAAGTTTCCAGCAACTTAAACACATAAAAATATCCTCCTATTGCCCACTTAAATAAAATTTATACATGACATTATGCATTTATTCAGACAAAAACTTTAAAAATCATTTAATTAAATATTGAATAATATTAATTTTTACATTTTGGAGCCATTATACTTTTTCTTTAGATTTCAAACACTTTTGATAGACTCAAAACTCGTTAGTTATTGTAACTGTTAATGGCTGGTAGATGTTTTTAGAAAAAAGACATCAGGTCAAGCTGAGAACTAATAATTGGTAGAAAAAACAGAATTCCTTTTTCAGAATCCCCTTCTATTCTCTGACTGGCCCATGTAAGATGGATCCAGGCATAGGAGAAGGAGTTCTCTGGGAGGTCATAGGGAGTGGCCCAATGCCTGAACCTAACTTGTAGAGAAAGGGGTGGTGGTGAGTAAGTGTGTGCCTGTGTGTGCGTGTGTTTGGTAGCGGGGGTGAAAGATGAGGGTGCTGAGGAATAAAGAAAGGTGATGGAAAGGATACCTCAAGGTCAAAAATCAGCCATGAGAGGCAGAGTTCTGTGATGGTCCCCAAGATTCCTACCCCTTGGAGTACACATCCTATGTACCCCCCTCTGTTTGACTGTATGGGATCTGTGAATGTGATGGGATTGCACAGCCATGAATAGACCATGTTGTATTGCAGTGGTGAAGAAATTTTCCAGATTTAATTAAACAACCAATATGCTGCCTTTAAATTAATCAAAAGATAAAGATGATCCTGAGTGGGCTTTACCTAAAAGGCTCTTTAAAAGAGATTGTCAGTTCACAGATGGAAGAAGTTAGAGATGCTTTCCTGTTGGCTTTGTTTCTGGTTGAATGCTTGTGCCTCCTTTAGCTAAAGCCTAAAGCTTCAATGTGACAGTATTTGGATAGGGGGTCTTTGGGAGGTAATTAGAGTTAGAAGAGGTCATGAAGGTGGGTTCCTCAGGATGGGATTAGTGCCCTTCTAAGCAGAGATATTGGTGAGCTGGCTCTCTTTACTCCTGTGCAAGCAATGAAGGGAAAAGGAGGGGGCTGTCTACAGTCCAGTAGGACAGCTAGCAGCAGGATTCGACCATGATGCACTCTGATCTTAGACTTGCAGCTTCCAGAACTGTGAGAAAGTAAATTTCTGTTGTTCTAAATCGATCGTATTTGTGATGGCAGCCTAGGAAGACTAACAGTTTGAACAAGCAAAATTGTTATGTTATTCAGGGGGACCATGTGGTGGGAATAGGAAATGAGTTCTATAACTGCTGGGATCAGAAGTCTCCATGGATGACATTTCCATTTCCTCCCTTCTGTGGCTGATGATTGGCCTTTACCTGTTATCAAACAAATTCCTCCAGGCGTCCTGTAGCTGTAAGTGTTTGGTCACCATGAGCTTGTCTGTCTTGCTTTCCTCTTGAAAGACTGGAGAAGTTGAACTTTACCATTACTCTCAACATTCTGGATTCAGTGTTAGGCTGAACATTCATTTTGCTAGGAAAAATCTCAATCTCCCTCTTCAGGTCAGAGAAAGAAAACACTTCCACATAGGGGGTCCTTGGTGGGTATGAATCATGTTGTAGAGGAAACTTGCCTTGCATCTTCCACCTCGTGCTGTACTAGCGTTTCATCTGACTGAGGAGTCTCTTTTCTCATGGCTGAGATCCTCTTGGTGATCCATTCTTGAAAGCCTCTTCCTGTTCATTACGTGGTTGTAATTATTTTTCCATGGAGTGCGTAACCTAGCACCTCTCCACAGCGCAGTGCCAAGGTTTGAAACTATAATAAGCGGAATGTTCACCTTCAAAGTCATTATTTCAACCATTAGAACACAGTTTTTTCCTCAGGAGGACATTAACATTAGAAAATGTGTCAACCATTGTAAGAAATTCATCAGGATCGTGAGCCACCTGCCAACTGATTAAAATGCAATGTTCTGATTTTCTGGAATATAATTGGGATGGATAAGATTTTTTTATCAGGTATTCCACAGTTACTTGCTATCAGATCCAATGTGAAACATAACAAACCATCCATGTCTTAATGGTTTGAAATAAAAGCATTTATTTTACCTTTCAATGTGCGATTTGGGTAGGGTTCATTAGGGACTGATGGGAAATCAGTTGAGGTAGCTTGAAGGCTGGGGTTAGACTAATTGGAGGGTTCATTCACATACATGGATTGACTGGGGACTAAGCCCCGGAAGATACCTGGGGCTGGCACAGTAGGAGTTCCTTGGGTATTTTTTCTATTTCTGTGTGACTGCTCTCTGTGGTCTCTCCAACATGGTGGCCAGATTTCTGACATGTCAGGTGAGGCTCCCATGGGTGATGTTCCAAGTGAGAGCTTGATCTGTAGCCAACAGTATGGTAGTGTACACTTAAAAATATAGAGAGCACAATACTTATACAAAGGAAACCTGTACCTGGATGTTTATTACAGCACTATTTATAATTGCAAGGACATGGAAACAACCCAAATGTCCCAAAACATAAGTGGATGAAAAAGATGTGGCATATATACACGGTGGAATATTACTAATCAGTCAAAAACGACAAATTGATGAATTTATGATAACATGGATGGACCTAGAAGAAATCATATTAGCAGAAACAAATCAGAAATGAAAAGGACAGAAACCAAAAGGTTTCACTAATATATGGGACATAGGAAAAACAAACAAAAGGCCAAGAGGAAAAGTCAAAACAAGCTAACAACCAAACTAAAGTACACAACTAGGGGTGGGGGGATGGGTGGGAGTGGTCAAGGAGGAGAGGTGGTGAGTGAACCCTGGGGAATGCAAAGATGTGAAAAAATACATATAAATAAATTATTAAAAAATAGAGAGTAGATATTATATTGAGTTTTCTTACCACAATAAAAATACATGAAGAGAGTGACAAGTAAAAGATCTGTCCCCATTTATGACTCTAACGTGGAAGGCACACTGCAACACTTCTGCTAAACTGACACTTGTAGGATGAGACCCAGGGCCCAGGGCATGGGAGCTAGCTCCCTGGCACCATGGAAGCCCTGACAGGAAATGCTGAGTTGAAAAAATAGGTGATCTGAACACCTCCCTTATTATTTTTTTGGAAACCAGTGTGCCCACAAGTCTGATCAAGTCAGATGTAGATTCACAAGTAGCATATATCTGTCAATATATCTTGCCCCCTACTTGGTGCTTTTGCATATATGATATCACTTAATCCTCAAGCAGCAAGCAGATGTGTGAACATGCAGTAAGGTTTCAGAGACTTCATATTAAAAAGTAACTAGTGTTGGCAAGCAGAAAAGCCTCAGAAAACCTAGTTTCTCCTTATCTGAGGGTAGTGGTTCTCAATTCTCAGTTGGGGTGATTTTGCACTCTCCCCAGGGAACATTTGGCAAAGTCTAGAGACATTTTTGATAGTAATGACTGTGGGATAGAGATGGGGGGGGGGAGGGAGAGGAAGGTTTTTATAAATATCTAGTGGCTAGAGCCCAAGGAGGCTGCTAAACTTTCCATGGCACACAGGACAAAACCCACAACAAAGATTTACCTTGTCCCAGATGTCACTAGAATGAGAAAGTCTACCCAGAGATCTGACAGTATTTGAAAAGCAGAATACTACAAATGTTCATGAAGCAGTCTACATTTACATAGAACCTTGTTGTTATTTCTTTGTACTGTAGCTCAGTGTTTTTTTTAAACTTTGGTGTGCAAAGAATAACTATTCAAAGCCTTATCTCTAAGATATGCTCAAGGCATGTTTTAAGAATTTCCTGAAGGTAATTCCCTTTATGAGATCTTTGCCTATCTCTGTTGATCTCAGAACCTCATTTGATGTTTATAGAATGCCTGGGAGGTATCAGGGGTGGAGTTCTCCTTTTCACTGATGAAGAAAGTGGGACTCAAAGAGAGAAAAATGACTTGAAGATCCCTATAACTAGTAAGCTGCTAAGTCCTTTGGTCTTTAACTCAGATATACTTTCTTTTTCAATTGAGGTATAATCAATATTTAACCTTCCAATAGTTTTGCATTTGCAACACAATGATTTGATATCATATATTGTGAAAAGATCACAACAATAAATCGAATTAGTATTTATCACCACATATAAGTTCCATTTTTCCCCTTGTGATGAGAACTTTTGAGATCTATTCTTTTAGTAACTTTCAACTTTTAGTAATTTTCAGAGTACTCTATTGTTAGCTATAGTCACCATACTGTGTTTTACATTCTAGGGCTTATTTCAAAACAGAAACTTGTACCTTCTGACCCCTTTATTTATTTTATCTGCCCTCTTTCAGATCTGCTTCTTATTTCACTGATCTTGCAAGTACTCTACACATAAACTATTCAATAATTTAGTTGACATTTTTTTCAGGCACTATGCTTGGTATCAAAGACAAAAAAATAAAATATAACCCTGTTAGAGTATGGGAGGGAGATTTTTCCAGAATGATCACTCAACATTCTTTTGTACAACCATAAAATGTGACCAGGATACTATAAAGTGGAACATCTATAAAATAAGAAAATGTTTCTGGAAATAAAAATGTGATAGTAGAAATAAAAACTACACTCAGAAGATAAAGTTGGGGAAATCTCTCATAGAAAGTACAAAAACATAATAGAAAAGGAGAGGAACAAAATCTAGAAAATTTGAGAAGCCTTCAGAATGTCCATTATCTAACTAGTGAACATATCAGAAAATGGTAACAGAGAAAAAGAAGGGAGAAATTTATCAAAGAAGTAATATGAGAATTTTTCAGATTTGAAAGACATGTTTATAAATTAAAAGTGTCTAGTCATTGTCCAAAAGATGAATTCTAAAAGGTCACACTAGACTTCTCTCTCTCTCTCTGAGTAATAGAGTCCAGAATTGCTTTCCCCAAACAACTAGAAAGTAGAAGAAATTTTATAAAGCAGCAATTTCCAGACATTGGACAAATAGGGAGAACAGGACTGCAATCCTTTAGAGAAGGGTAATACATGAGGTGACCCCTATAATTGCCTGAGCTTGTGCCTGGATTTGATTAATGGACTGAAGCACAATGAGCACATAAGAGACAGGAGTGGCTTGGTTGGATACAGAGATCACATAGTAGAGACTCCACTAGGGATAAATATTTAGAGTCAGATTAAAATCTACACTAAATAGGTCCTAAAATTGCATAAGAACAATCCTTAAAAGTATCAAGATAATCTGCAGGAAACTCAAATGACTTCCAGAGCAAAGTTCAAACATTTTACAAGGAATAAAACAGAATCCAGAACTCAACAATGTAAAATTCATCATGTTTGAATTCCAATTGAAACAAATCAATTGACATAGAAGAAGCAGGGAAATGTTATCATCTATAACTAGGAGAAAGGTCACAGTGAGGCATATTGTAGTGAAATTTTGGAGAACTAGGAATGAAGAAAATGTCCTAAAACTTCTCAGGGAAAAAAAAATAGATCTGAGAATAAAAGTAACTTCAGACTTTTCAAGAGTAATGTCATCAGTCTGAAGAAATGGAACAATGTATTCAAAATTCATATAGAAAGATAGTCAAACTAGAATTTTAAATTCAAAATATAAAAAAAAGGTTGAGATAGAGGATATTTTTACCAGCTATTAAAGTTCTCCAAAATGTCTCTCCCATGTAACATTTTTTAAATGCTCCATTCAAGGGGGGAGTTAAATTACAAGAATGAAGATTTGAGATCTTTGAGTGTCCAGAGAATTCAAAGCCAAAATGTCCCAGTATGTTGTGGAGATGATACCAAGATAATAAGGCAGCTGGTCTGGAAGGGAGTCTGTTCAAACTGATGCATGCCAGAAAGTTCAGGACAAGAGTTCTTTAGGAAGATGAACCTGAAAGAAGACCTAAAGTATTAAAACCACAACTATACAGCTTATGAAGAGTAAAGGGTTGACTTAAGGTAGGACCTTAGAAAACTATGTAAGTGAAAGGAGACAATTACCTCTAGCAAAGAAAAACAGTACAGGGAAAGGAAAGTAAATGAGATCTACAACACGATTAACCTGTGTATTTACCTGTGTATAATAATGCTAGGCTAGTGTGAGCTTTGTTTTCTTTAATATATAATATATAATTCTATTTTTTAAAACTGATTGTATATATATATATATATATATATACATCATTATATTTATATATCACCCATGAACCTTATCACCCTTAACCCATGAACCATTTTAATCTTTTGTGTCCATCCCTCCCCTGATTTTTACCCTCCTCCCCCTCTCTTGCTCTGAGATTCACTTCTTTGGACAGTTTAGAATTTTTCTTGTCTGGTTGTTTGTTTATATATCCCTCATGTAAGTGAGACCGTCCAGTGTTTCTCTTTTTCTTTCTGGCTTATTTCTGCTAACATGATTCATTCTAGCTCCATCCATGTTGCTGCAAAAGACGTAAAGTTGTCTAGTATGAGCTTTGAATATCAACCTGCTCAAAATTATGAATCAACTTGTGAGGATGGGGGATTGAAAATGTGTGTTTACATGGTGTTGGGTAAGTGGTGGAGAGTGAATGTAATGATAAAGGACTAACCCTTATCTTAGGTAGTTGGGAAGAAGTTAAGAGCATTCTAAACTTGAAAATACCAAGATGTAGTTTTGTAGTATAAGCTTGTTATTTAGGAATGTGGAGACAAATAATATAAAATCAAAATGAATATTTCCAATGATACATATTTATATCTTAAGGGTTATGTACTGGCATCTAAGAGGTTATGTCTTTGTCCTTTGAAAGTGGTGGCTTATAGTATCTCTTGATTGGTGACAGCCTGGTATGGAATTGAGCAGAGATATAGCAGATACTGATCTCAAAATGCAGAAAGGTGGTTTACCACTGACTTTGTTGTTACCCCCTACTCCCCCCAGTTCTAACTCCTGACATCTTCTGCACAAAACAATGGTAGAAATATCTAAAAATAGAGTTGAATGTTTCTGAAACATCTATCTCCCAAGCTCATAATTGTCTCTTACTACCCAAAGACATTTCTAGTCATTAGCAAACACCTTGCACACTCAATAACATTCAATAAACATTGGTTGACTGATTATCTACTTGCCCACTAAGTAAATTAAAATTTCATCCTTTTTGTTACTTAAATCCTGCTCATCTTTCAGGATGAAGTTCATATCTCATTCACTCAACTGATTTATTTCCATTAAGCATTTACTGAACACCTGCTATATGTACGGCATGGAGGACACAACAGTGAATATAATATTGAGTTGCTGTCCTTAAAAGAGTTTAGTTTGCATTGAAAAAATAGATTTTAAAAAACTAGCAGGGCCGGGCATGGTGGTGTATGTCTGCAAGCGGCAGATGTGGTAGGGGCCAAATCGCGGTTGGAGTCCTGCCGGGGGCACGTAGTGAGACCTAGTCCCCCCAAAAATAGCTGGACATGGTGGCATGCACCTGTAATCCCAGCTATCTGAGTAGCTGAGGCTGGGGATTGCTTGAGTCTGTGGTACCCTGGGTAACATGAGCCTGCGGTTCCACAGGCAAAAATAGAGAGACTTAATCTCAACAAAACAAAACAAAACAACACAAAAACCTAGTAGGGCAATTAATTATATTTTTAAAGGTTAATACGGTATACCAAAACACCATCTATCAATGTAGCTTGACCTTATAACTGGTAGTTGCGGGGGGAGGTAGGTTAGGAAAAGCAACTCCAAGAACAAGCTGTTGGTACTGAAAGAAAAGGATGAAGTAGAATTAGCTAACCCAGGGCTGAGAACCAGGGCATTGCAGACAGAGGAAGCCGCTTGTGAGAGGTTTTGGGGGTTAAGAGGAGTGTGGAAACTTTGAGGAACCAAAGAAGGTCCAAGTGGCCACTTTGTAGGATGATGTAGAAAAGGAGCGAATGATATCTGAGCAGGGCCAGGTCTTACAATGCTATGTAGGCTGTGATAAACGTTTTTCTTTTTGCTTTTAATCTAATAAAAACAATGTGTCATTGAAGAGGTTTAGGCAGTGACAAAGGAATGACATGACACCTGTGTTTTCAAACTCACTCTGTTCTATTTCAGTTGCCTATGTTGCCTATGTGGGCACTGATACTGTATAGATATTGTGGAGGCATTAACTGAGAGAAGAACATGTATCCAAAGAAGGAAGACTAAAGAGGACTCAGTCATGTAGGGCATGTTGGTGACGAGGGAACAGAAGTATCATGTTTTTTGTAACATTTACCCATTCTGTCTTTTGATTTCTTTTTTTTAAAATTGATTGCACATATATGTATTTTTTTTTACATCATTGTATACCCTGATGGTATCCTACCAACCTGTCACCCATGAACTGCCATCCCAAGCTCCTGTGTCCATCCCTCACCAGATCTCATCTGTCTTTTGATTTTCTCAACAACTATTGCTTCCAGGATGCAGATAGCTGGGCATGGCATGTGATTCATTCAGGCCAAGGTTTTGCCAGTCAGGTGGAATGGGGTGAAGACAGCCAGGTACTGGGACTATTTATCAGGGAGAACTGAACAAAAGTGGAAAGGCAGTAGATTCACTAATCTTCCTTAGGGACGGACATTCCTGTTATTGTAGGGGTCCTTGAGCAAGTTACTTGAAAGGGTGGAATGTGTGGAGGCGGCCCAATGAATTGTGGGAAACTGTAAGTGCCTGGGTGGTAGGGATGACTGGTGCCTGTCATCTGAAGGGGTAGAATCCTATACCTCTGAATCACACACAATGCTGTAAAACAATATTACGTCCATGCAATAAAATTAAGACAAAGCATCAGAATCAGCTTGAGGATCCAATACTATTAGAGAAAGTTGTAAATTAGCTAAGTGTTCAGCTTTGTCTGATGCAATTGAGGTATAATGAAAGGGGGTGGGAGGGACCTGGACTGTAATTGCCCCCAAAACCACTTGGTATGTATACCCAGTTCTGTTTCTGAGACTAGTGGAGATGCCTTTTTTGCTCAGAGAGAAGGGTTAGCAAGGCCTGGGCGAGGGAGCTGGAGAGGAACTTGGCACGGGTCCTGCTGACTTCATCCCTCCTGCCAGTCTGAGTTGATTTGTAAGGCTGAGTATGGTGCCAGGGATGGGGTGGGAAGGAGGAAGTAAATTTAAACAAAAGAATGCCCCTGAAGTGTCTGAAAAGAGGCTTACAGCACCATTCTTTCAGTGCTCTCAACCAGACTGAAGGTGCAAAAAATTGAAAAAGCAGCCACAACCACTTTGGAGAACGGGATACTGTATCCAATGCAGCAATATTATCACATCTATTTGTTGGACAAAGGACTTCATTGTATCACAAAATAAAACATGTTTCTTCTTCCAGTTCATGCTTTGTGACGAATCTTCAAAAATGAGCTTACAAAGGATCAGCCCGGAAACTTGGCAAGGGTTGTTTTTAGACAAGCGCTGTCCAAAAAAACTGTTTGAAAGGGTTTTCAGACTGTTTTCCTGACTTACTGTGCAATTTGCAAACAATCTTTATTTTATTTTTTCCTTGTCATTTGTGGGTGGGAGGGATAGATAGAAGTATTTGAAACTCATTCATAGATAAACCTCTTCCAAGTTTGTGAATTTCCAGCATAGGCAGCCTCTGGCTTTTTGCTATTACTTTTGGAATTATGTCTAGACTCTCAGATATTTTGCAGGGTCTAGTTTCAGAGTTCTCACCTATCCTCTACTTTCTCTTCCATTTGGTATAGATTATGGATACTTCCTTGTGTTCCCTGAGTTCTAATGGTTAAATCCTCTTCAGAGGTTCATTATTCTCAAGGAGTGAAATGCTCTGTGTATCCTGAAGAAAGACTTGATAGTAAAAATCTAGTCAAAATTCTCCCCAGTCAAGAAATCTGGAGTTGGGAAATTGAGATTAATTGTTCATGAGTGCAAATCTGCATTGCTTATCTTGAAAGGATATATCTTATACAATTTCATTTACATAACATCCTCAAAATGCCAAAATGAGAGAGCTGGAGAGTAGATCCACATTCCCCAGGGAATAGGGAAAAGGAGAAGGGTGTGACTATAAAGATATGAGAGGGAATTCCTTTGAGGTGACTTGACAATTCTATGTCTTGATAATGGTGGTGGTTACACAAAATACACACACAGGATAAAATGTCACAAGCCTGCACAGGCAGCCATACCTCCCTCCCTCCAAAGAGTTCATGCAAAACAGTGGTGAAATCTGAGGAAAGTCTGTTGTCTAGTTAATTGTATGGTGCCTTTGTTGATTTCCTGGTTCTGATAATTTGCTGCAGACATATATAAAGTTAGGAGAAATTGAGTGATGGGTACTGATCCCAGACGCCTTTTCACTCCAGCAGCTTCAAAACAGCTCCATGAATCAGCAGAGGAGAGTGATTTCCAGTTAAGAAGTAATTTGTCAAGTTCCTCCATAGAAACAGAAGGTGCCAACATTTGGTAACCAAAACCAGGACATGGAGACCAGGAGATGGTGACATGCTCCAGCACCCCCCTTGCTCCTCCTGATGGTTTCTTTCTGCTTCTGTATCCCCCCTGCTTTTGCTTTGACAACTGTCACTGTGCAGGTTTTGCCTTTAAAAACCCCTGCTAAGTTTCGCTCAGGAGTACTCCCTTACCTGAGGGACGGTCACTGGCCAACTAATAAACTTTGAGATTTAATCAGAACTTCAACTCGATTTTGTATTTAGGGCTTTCCCTCCTTCAGTACACAGAACCTCTCTGCACTATTTTTACATCTAGTGAGTCTATAATTACTTAAAAAATTAAAAAGATTTAAAAGAATCCATAGGACTTTATAGCACCTAGTATCACAGAGATGAGGTCATCCATAGGAGGTAATTAAAAAATGAATGAGATGGATAGCCAAATGTATAAAAGATCTTGCATCATATTAATGGAACTTTCAAAGAATAAGGGCATACATGCCATTTTTGAGTCCTTTGTATGTGTGGGGCTAACCATTTTTAAGAACGTTGTGAGTAAAAGTGTTTTCCTTTGAAAGATAATTCTAAAGATTTGGCAAAAGTGTTAAGAAATACAAGGGAATTAATTAATGATAAACCCAGGATAATAGACACTTCTTGGTAGGAAGAACAATGCTGTCGTGGAGGCTGGCGGTGACAGTAATAGGTATAGATGGTCATTTTGTATCATTAGTTTTAAGTTTGTACATATTCTTTGTATATACTCTTGAATGTGTATATCATAATTTGTGTTTATATATATTTATATAGACACATATATAGAGATATGATGCATCTGGTGGGGAAAGTACATGAATATGAACACAGAAACAAGGGTAGTTGGTGGGGAGATAGGATTATTTTATTGACAAGGGCAGAGCAACAGGAGACAGTTTACTCTGGGGAGAGGATATCGCATTTGCCATGGTGGGTCTTTATGGCTGTTGGCTCTGAATTACATGAGACTCACCCTGCATAAACCACTGGAGATGCATTTTCTAAACGAGTCATTGGGGAAGAGAAACAAGTTTCCATGTAAATTCTGATGGCAGGCTAGTGTATCAGTGATTCCTCTTCAGTCTCAGACCCTATTTGGACATAAAGTCAAACCTCAATTATCTATGTGGATGAAGTCACAGGGCCTTGAGGTCCTGCAAAGAAATCTGATGACTAAAGGTGGAAAAGGGACTTTGAAAGCAGGGCCAACCACTGCATTTTATGGTGGAAAAAAGCAGGTTTGGAGAAGCCAGGACTTGCGCCAGATCTCGCAGCTACTGAGAGGACCTCAGGGCATTGGATTCCAGTGACCCAGACCTGGGAACCCTCTACTCTTCGTGGAACCCATGGATATCTGGGCACATACAGAGATACCCACTAAATAGATACAAACACACATGAGCCTGGAAAAATAAACCAAGGAAACAAGGGAAAGTCTGGGGTGAGTTTCTTGTTTGCACAACATATTTTAACCTGTTTTCACAATGCCCTGTGATTTTTAGTTGGTTACCTGAATGGATGTGAGCTTTAGGGTGAGGACCCAATGGCTCCTGCTCAAAGCTAGAAACAAAACAGGGAAGTTAGGTGATATTTGGGCCTAGATTTTTATTTTTTATTTATGGAAATGTTATGTGAATAATGGCTCTTGTAAAAAATCAACCAATGTAGACGCTGTTCAGTTTAGCGCATAAAAATTCAAAGCACCTGTTCTCTTCCTTTTCTGATGCAACTCTCCTCCCTCTTGGTAACTATAGCTAACCATTTGGTTTGGGGCATTTCAGATCTTTCTCTCTCTCCCTACCCCCCCATGTGTGTATAAAAAGACAAATAGATCCAGCTCTCTGTATTGTTCTGTAATAACCTTTCATCTCTTAACAATTAATCTTAGACATTATAGCACTGGGTACAGATGGCTCTACTGTATCATCGTAGCAGCTACCTGGCAGTTCATTTTCCCAGTGTTGGACACCAGGTTGAGTCCAAATGAAAAGGGTCAGTGAATATTCCAGTACTGTGTCTTGGCTGGGGCCACATGCCTGGGCATTCTGTGGGGTCTCTTCTCCAAAGGGGAAGAGTTCAGTGCTTGCAGGTTTGACTGGATATGGTCAAGATGGTTGTCAAGGGTCCAGACTGCATTTCTCCCATGACCTATGTGACCTTAGGATACTTTTGTCCTAAATAAGTATCATCAATATTTAAAAATTTTCAAAATGGAGAGATAAAAATAGTATCACTATACTACTGCTTTCACTGGGATTCCTAATTAGGTTGGATATGCTTTCTTCTGTTATTTTGCCATTCATTTTCTTCCTTGTAATCACCTACTCATAGTTAGTTTTCTTTAAAAATTTGTTCTTACTGATTTGTGGGAATTACTTATGAATGGGTAGCAAGTTTATGATGATATAAATATTTCTTCTAGGTTTATTTTCCTTTGAAATTTGTTGATGGTATTTTTTGTCTTAGGGAGGCTTCAATTTGTATCACATCAGTCACTTTCCCTTTATGATTTACACAATTTATATTTTGCCAAAGATAGTGTACTTTAAGATTATAAAGTTATTATCTTAAAATTTCTTCTGATAACTTTTATGTATGTATGTATTTTTAGAGACTATCTCTCTCTATGTTGCCCAGGGTTGTCTCGAACCCATGGACTTAAGTGATCCTTAGCCTCAGCCTGCCAGGTAGCTGGTGTTACAGGTACCACTCCCCATGCCTGCCTTCTTCTGATAACTTTTAAATATTAAGCTCTTTAATCTAACCAGGACTTATTCTTGCATAAAGGGAAAGATAAGAATCTAATGGAGTCACAGAAAAATGGAAAATAAAGAGATGGATAAAGTTATACTAGGTAACTTATAACCTTAAAAGGTGGAGGGAGCATTCTTTGTTTCTAGGAAAATATGAATCCTTGTATGCGTAAAGAAGACCAGTATTGAACCTGGTATTGAAAGGGATAGTATACTGAAAAGATAAAAAGTTACCATAATTAAAGTAAAAAAGAGACAATAAAGTAATTATGCACTATGATCAGGGCATTTTGTATTCATCAGGTATAATTTTCATGTGTGTTCTAGGCTTCCCTCCTCTGGTGCTTATACAGGTTCTGAAGTAGTTCTGATCAGTGGGCTTTGAGCAGGTGATGTGCACGCTCTCACATCAAGTACTTAAGGACTGCTGTGCATAAAGTTATTTCTCAAAAACTTCTTAGGGTTAACAGCCTGGAGATTTAAATTAATTGAACATTAATTGAGCATTGCTGGTTTATTTTTTTCCACTGCAATTTTTAAAAAACAAACCCTTTCATTTTCTAGATCACTCACCATTTAATATTATTTGTTTTAGTATTGTTTTTACTCATAAAACTTATTCAGAAAACACTTCTGCGTTTTTAAAAACTCAATTTTCACATGTCTGAAAATGTCCTTGTTTTACCCTGACAGTTAGATGACACGGGAAGCTGGAATATTTGGTGTTTCATGAGGATGTTGAAGACATCACTGTTGAACTGTAGATCCCGGTTACAGATGGAAAAGCTAATGCTAGGTGCAGCCTCACTATGGCTATAGTTTATCTCCCTATAAATCCCTCCCACCAAGGATTTCTCTTAATCTTGAATGCAGCTGTTCCTTCAGACTGCTAAACTATCTCTTTGTTTTATTTTATCCTCCTTTCCTTTCTTCCTTCATTCTCCCTCCTTCCCTGTTTCTTTTCTACCACCTTCCATCATTCTGTTAGCTATTTATTTCTATTTAATGTCTGACAATACTTTGACAGTTCATATTTTTACATTTTTTTGTTCACAATGTCTTTTATAGGGATTTTTCAACTCAGAAAATATTCCAAAAATATTCCTCTTCTCTATCAATATCTTTTTTATATTAAATAATTTATTTATACATAAATTTCACATGTTTGTAATTCCTGGGGTTTTTCCACCACCTTCCCTCCCTGACTGTTCCCAGCCTCTCCCACTCTGCCCCTCTCCAAGTTGTGTACTTCAGTTTGGTTGTTAGCTTGTTTTGACTTTTCCTTATGACTTTTTGTTTATTTTTTCTATGTTCCATGTATTAGTGAAACCATTTGGTTTCTGTATTTTTCTTTCTGACTTGTTTCTGCTAACATGATTTCTTCTAAGTACACCCATGTTATAAAATGATCAAATTTGTCATTTTTAATTGATGAGTAATATTCCATTGTGTTTATGTACCACATCTTTTTCATCCAATCATGTTTTGGGACATTTGGGTTGTATTTCCATGTCCTTGCAATTATAAATAGTGCATATAGAAATTAACAACTGATAGTCTCATTTTCCTAGTGCAAGTAGGTAAAGATCTCGGTTTCCTTCAATTCTGGCTAGAGGTGCTGGGGGTAGTTCTGGAATGAAGAGTCTTCATGGGGTCCTCGTAGGCTAGACTTTCCTGTAGTTCAGAGATGGAACCAGCAGCTCGTCTTCAGATCAAGATTGGTTTCTTCCCTTGAGGTACTCAAAATTATTTCAAAAAGTACTTTGCCTGGCCCATTATATTCTGAGTCAAAATCCCCACATTGCAGAGCTATACCTGATGTCAAAAACCAGTGTCAGACATCCTACCAGGCCATGAAACAGTTCTTCCACTCTTTATTATTATTATTTTTTTGAAACTAGGTCTTGCTATGTTGCCTGGGGTGGTCCTGGACCTGTGGATTCAAGTGATCCCCAGCCTCAGCCTCTCAGGTAGCTGGGATTACAGACGTGTGCCACCACACCCAGCTATTTTTTTGAGACGAGGTCTTGCTGTGTTGCCTGGGGTAGTCATGAACCTGTGGGCTCAAGTGATTCCTAGCCTCCGCCTCCCAAGTAGCTGGGATTACAGGTGCATGCCACCATGCTTGGCTCTTTCAATCTTTCAAATCAGTGACCGGGTCTACTGGCTATTCCTTTCTTTAACCTTACTACCTCAAACCAAAGTGTAGTGTTAGCACTCCTTACTGGAGAGTCTCTCTTTTGACTTTATGGAAATCTTAAGATCTGTTTCCATTTGCTTTTTTCTAGAAAATTTTTGAAGTTCTGATATGTCAGTAACAATTGTTTTGGTTTTCCAGTTCTGCTAAAACTGATGCTTGTCTGCATTTTCCCTCTGTCATGTCAATGGAATTTAGAGAATGAGACTGAGTAAATATTTTCTTCAACCAACCAGCTTCATTTGATCTCCCTCCCTCAAAGAAGTCTGAGATCATTTTCAGGACATAGCATATCTGAATCAGTCTACTTTATAAGAAAGGGTTGGGCAACTGGAGTTACAAAGGAAAAGCAAGTTATAATTACACCTCCCTCATAAAATAGCTGTTATCTAGAAAATAAGGAAATATATAACAAATATTTAAAATCCAGACTCTCACCCGCACATTCACACTAACACCTTAATGTGAAGAGTCTAAATTTTTTAATACACATAGAAATGTACTTTTCTCTACAAAAGGGGATCACTATCTTCAGTGTACTAATATTTATCATACACATAGTATGTCTCAGGCAGTTTGCTGAGATTTTTTTTATATTATTTTATAGGATCGATTTTCTCATCCAGCCCCTTTAACTTAGGATTATTATTTTTCTTTATTTTATAGGCTAAGTACTGAAATTAAATAATTTACCCACGTTAATCTAGGACTCTTCTACTCTGTACTATTTACTCCTTTGGAAAACAAATCCATAGATTGTGATTACTCCAAAATATTGCCTCTTATGTATACTGGAGGGCTGGGGAGTCTGCCTTTTTTTCCATAATAAACAATGCTACGGTGCAGACTATTTATCCACCAAATTGTATTGACCATGTACCCTGAGCTAGGCATTATTTTGCTTAATGGAGATAAGTGAGATATGATCTCTGACTGCCACAACATTTACATTCTAGTGCTGGGCCTGGACAATTATAAATAATTACATAAATTGCTATTTAATTACAAACATGAAAGACACAACATCTCCAGGTATGTTCGGTAGAGGGACTGATTTGGTGTGGAAGGCATGAGAAACCATCACTGAGGAGCTGACACACAGAGGGAAGTTTTGCTGTTGCTAGACCGGTAAACAACTCTACGCCTCTATGGCTCAGTCTGTGAAATGGTGTTAAGTGAAATCCCATCCAGGAAACCTTTGAGAACTATATTAACCTAATGACATTCTTACTAAGAATCCCTGGGATGAAGATCTTGCTGTGCACAAATCATCGGAATGAATTAAACATGTAATTGAAAGGCTCATCATGTCCTACTCGAATGCTTTGCTGTACCAGAAATAAAATGAAAATGAAATCATTTTCTCTTTCAAATAAATATTATATACTGTGGGCTTCACTGGGTCCATTAGCACTGTCCAATTGCACGGAGGCGATTGTATTATTTATAACAAGAGTAGATACTAAGCGACTCCTTCAGCTTAAGGCAGACAAGCATGATAGGATCATTTCTTTCCTTACTCACACCCAATATTTCTTGCTCATGCTCCTAAAATCTGCAGACTGTTTTTTTTAATTTAATTAACTTTTAATTTTTATTTTTCAGTCTTCATTTTTAAAGGCTGAAACTTTGCTTAATACTTTGAGCCAGCACTGTCTTGAGACTGATATGAGAATTTCTTGTGTTCTGGTGGGTCATGATTTGTTTTCAAGTTACCTTCCTTGTATAAATTTAGGCACGCACAGTGTGTTGGCAGGAAATAAAATGCCTGTTCTTCAGTCACTGACTCTAAAAGTTTATACTGACCCTATAATAGGACTCCAGTTAAGAAAGGCCTTATCTTCTATGCAATGTGGTAACAATGAGAATAACTCTTGCCATTCAGATCATTTGCTATGTATCATGGGTTTCACATACATTTCTACTATAAGGTGAAAATGGAGGCTCAATGATGTTAGTTAATCTGACCAATGCTACTCTGTATAACATAGAGTCAGACCAAACATGAGCATTTCTTTTTCATTTTAAATAATTTAAAAATATTGATTGTGCACACACATATGTTTATTTTACATCATTGTCTACTCTGAGGTTCTCCCACCATCTTGGCCCCTGTGAACCATTACTTTAATCTCTTGTGCTCATCCCTCCCCCGATTTTATGCCCGTCTCCCTCTCTTGTTCTATGCTTCAGTTCTGCTGACAGTTTTAAATTTTTCTTGTCCACCAAACATAAGCTTTTCCACCTGTAGCAGGTTTAAAAGAAATGGCTGAAAAATCTTTGACATTTTTTTCACCTGGAAAAGTTGGGTTTGTATCTCTTCCCTTTAAATTTCAGTGGGTTTAGACTGCTTTAACCAATAGAGTTTGACAGAAGGGATGCTATGGAATACTGACATGGTACTATGTCACCACAGAAGGTGCCCAGCTTTTGCCTTGCTTGGAACATTTGCTCTTAGGATCACCATCAGGAAGGAATCCCATTATCCAGATGCCTCCATGCTATATGAACCCCCCAAATGCATGGAAAGGCCAAGTATAAACATACAACAGTAGGGGACAGTTCAAGCTAATTGTAGCTAAGTACAGGGGCTAACCTTCCAATAGAAGAAGTTATAGGTCTTTCAATTAGCCCCTAAGATTTGAAATCCAGACACTGGAGATTAACTACACCATACTCATCATGTCCTGTTCACAATTATATCCATAGAACCCGCAACCTCACAAAACCCCATGTTCTATGCCTCTAAATGTGGAGTGATTTGTTGTGCAGCATTATTTTATGGAGCTAGATGTTGACTAATCTTCTTTCTATCTAATAACCAGAATTTCATCTATTTCTAATCAGGAGGTTATATGATGGTGGTAAATGAGCTAAAGCTAGTATTTCAAAGGGGTTTGCTTGATATTCAGAATCTTGAGTATTAGCAATGATTAATTTTTTCATGAAAACAGAATTTTCAGCATCTCTGGGAAATAAGATCTAGAAGCATTGGGAACGCATCATGGCAAGAAATTTGTCCTGTTCCTGAGTAGTAACTACTTCTGTTCAGGGGATCATTGCATCCCAGGGTTAGAACCCTCACATGTCCTGATTGTATTTCAGATTCTTCTCCCTGCTTGCTTGCCTTGGGCGTTACATTTGTAGATTTGATGGATTAAATGATGTTACAGCCTACTTTTGAGTACTGAAAGGTGCTTAAAATTTTGGATTTTTTTCCATTTACCTTCCAAAATTCAAGTTCACTTTACATGTATGGTAATTATAGTGATGGCTGGAATACATTTTGCAATGATTAAATCGAAGAGCTAAAGATGAGCATTAAATTCCAAATCTTATATTTAAGTACATATTTATTATAATAAAGAAATGTGAAAGTGAACTTTATTAACTGGTTATTTCAGGAAAAAAGATCTGGTATTGAGTTTTGAAAAAGGAAACTATACTTTCAATGTGGATTTGAAAAATTCAGTCTGTTCAGGATATGTGAAATGGATTTGTTTTGGGGAAGACCCTTTATTTACCAGAGTTCTTTCTGGAAAAGAATTTGGATGTGGGCATGGACTCATCCCCCCTACAATTCCTGAGTTAAAACCCAACTTTTCTGTAGCCATGGCAAATAATTTGATGTAGGAGAGCCATCAGTGGAAGTAGCTGCTATTTACTTTGCTGGAGTTAGTAGAATGTTAATGCGACTACTGTCTGAAGTGATAGGAGGATGAGAAGAAGCTATCTCCTGTTGATGGAACACTTTCAAAATTCAGACCAATACAGAATAACACACGTCCATTTTCATTGGCAACGTGGCAGAAAGGAATGTCTTAACTTTTTATTCCTATTCAAATTTAGGCTTAAACTATGTGGGAGATAATTACCAAGTGAAGTTGTGGATACTCTTCCTTCATGGATGTTTTGTAAAAACAAGGTTTTTAGATAGACTGGCTTTCCAATAGAGGAGTAGGGCAGAGGTAGGAGGTAGGGAAGGCCAGTGAGAACTCAGTGACCTTATATACTCCCTATCAGAGCTGCCAAGGATGGTCATGTCAGCAGACCTTTACAAACTGGCTTGGAATTGGCTGAGTATTGGATTGTTGTTACTTATTGGAGTTGGTAGGTGTTTAGTGTTAGAATTGTGCTCTTATAAATGTAATTTTTTTTTGACACTAGGTCTCGCTACTTTTGCCTGTGGAACTGCAGGCTCACGTTGCTCGGGGTACCACAGACTCAAGCCATCCCCAGCCTCAGCTTCCCAGGTAGCTGGGATTCCAGGCGCGCATCACCATGCCCAGCTATCTTTTGGGACTAGGTCTCGCTGTGTTGCTCCAAGTGGGACTCAACCGCGGTTCCTGGCCCTGGCCGTGGCGGAAGCAAATGGCTCTTTGTTGGTGCCTTCCTTTAGTTGTTACTAAGAGGATAGGCAGGAATGAGGGTAGGGCACTGGCAGAGTATTGACTAATATGTATTCAATCTGCTTGTTTAGCTAAAAATCAAATTTTTCTAATAGAGCTATGGGAAGAGGAAACAATTTCTCCCTACAGAGCTGAAATGTCCTATGGAAATGTCTTAGGATAGATGCCTGTTGCCATAATCATCATAGAGAGGACTCATATTTCTGATGGAGGTAATTGAAACCTTGAGATTCTTGAGTTTGAAATAAAGGGAAGAAGAGAGAGAAGCTAGGATGTTATTTTTAGAAGAAAACCTTCAGGCAGGTATTTTGAGTGAGGAACCAAGATTAGATATCAATTATCTAGTGACATGGACTTATAAAGATCTGTGGATGACATGCGTTTTGGAAAACAATTCATCTCTTGGATGTTTACATTATGCACATTTCAACTACTTCAGATTGTCTTTGATTAGGATTGTTCATAAGTTCATAAGTTAATGTTTTGGCTTTTGTCTAGTTGTTGCAGGAATTTTGTCTAGGAATTGCAGGTTTGATCTGAAGTCGTCCCCCAAGATAACCTGGACTCATGATCAATACCTCATTTTTTTCTTCCTTGGTGAACAATAGGGGTATCATGCATGATCCCATACTATCCAGAATGTGGTTTCATTTAACAGTGACCAGTTCAATAATGCATCTTTAGGTGGCTCTTTCCTTTTCCCGATTACTTTTTCTTGTCTTCACTTCTACCTCTTGAGATCAACTAAAGACTTTGCACTGAAGCTTTTGTTACAGACTCTGCTTTGGGGAGAAATGCAGTTTATATTTATAATGTCATAGTCCCATAGCTGCTCCCAGCCAGATGTTACCAGGAACTACACTGTTAGCATAGTGTGTGTGTGTGTGTGTGTGTGTGTGTATGTCCTCTGTACTCACTTATCTTCTAAGTTACATAAAACATGACAAAACAGGTCAAATTCCTTTTCAAGCAAAAGCTGTATTGAGGTATACTGAACATTTTTTGATTGGGCCTTATGTGCCAAGCTTCTTATCTAGCCTAAGTGATTAATATGCATTACTTACCTTACTCTTCAACTTAATTCTGTGGGGGAGGCACTATTACCATCCTTATTACACAAAAGGAAACTAGGAATTCTAGTAAGTTTCCCTTTATATCGTGGCTGGTGAGTGGGGAAGTGAGGAGACCATCTGATTCAACTGTCTGATGTCACCGCAGAGCTTTTAAATATCAGAAATCCCAAGATGCTGATCAATATTAGGTCCTGGGGGGCGATCAATGGCCTTTGATCACCAACATTTAATGTGGGATGGGATTGTGCACTGATTCGATTTTTCTCATGCGGTTCAGAGGGAAATAGCTGGGTCCCTCTACAGGAAAGGAAGGACTCGTTCACCAGGTACGTGAGGTGACCGTTTGACTTCCTATTTGACTTTCTCTAATTGCTGGAAAAGGGTGAACACTGTGATCTTTATTTATGGTTATATATAATGTTTATGATTATTTATGATATTTGTAAATAGATGGCTCTGCCTGTAATTTATGACTGTCCCAGGGGCTTTTAATCATAGAGATGGTCTTAAGAATAATTTCAGTCTGTCATTAGAGGACAAATAGATGGTGTTTGCCATGTCAGGCTTTAAGTAGGAGTGCCTGGTAACACCTGGGAAACAAACCAAATAGGATTAGGTCATTTGCAAAAGTACTTCATTTTTCAAAGCCTTCTCACTTTCCTCACTTCTTCATGTTATCCTGAAGGATAATGTTTATCTTAATTAGAAGAAACAGGTCTTGACTCCAACAGCAAACAGATCCATTATTCTTTAAGCAATGTAAATCCAACTCGAGGTCAGGCTATTAGGATAAGGGGTGTGCTGGGAGACCTTCATCTTTGCTTTAAACTGTTGCTGAGCAAAAATTTCCTTTTCCCCCTTACAGGTTCCAAAGCAACGCACAAATGTCTTAGAGGAGGCTATGCAGAATCCTGACCCTAACTCCAGCTCTGGCATACCTGTTTGGGCTGACGTTGTTGTGAATCCTTTTATAATAGCAGTCATACACATCACATTTGCTCCACAAATCTAGGCTCAAATGAACAAGTAAGATGTGAGGTTTTCTTTCAATTTTTTTTTTTTTTTTTGAGAGTAAGTCTTGCTATCGGGGTAGTCCCGGTCCCGCAGACTCAAGCTATCCCCAGCCTCAGCCTCCCAGGCAGCTGGGATTACAAGTGGTGCCGGCTGCTTTTTCAAGACCAGGTCTCACTATGTTGCCTGGGGCAGTCTAGAAGCCATTAGAGACTCCAGGCCCAAACTCAAGCGATCCTGGGTTTCTGGCCTCCCAGCTCTTGGATTACAGGTGCATACCACTATGCCTGGCTTTTTTCATTTTTTCCCCCCAAAGCTTATAGTCATGAATACATCCAATATTTGTAGTTGGCATCTGCACCTTTATTTGTTAACATGACATGGAGTTGTTTTCACAAAACAATTTTACTAATTTACTGGGACTCTGGTTCTAAATGAAAATAAGAACTGAACCATGGCTGGATGTGGGCTGTCACCATCCAAAGACACTGTGTGGACAGGTCACTGTGGGTTTTCACTGCTACACACAATCGCGAGACCACTCAGGCTCAGGGATAACAATAATGGGGTTTATTTAGCAAATGGAGGAAGCAGAGTTACAAGTGACCACATGTGACCAGCTTTCTCACCTTAGGTAGGGTCCATAGTGCTCAGAAGTCCAAACAAAGGACTGCTCATCCAAGATGGCACCGTCTATCCAATGAAGGCCTGCATGGTGTGGTGCCCTGGAAAGCAGTGGCCTGGGATCTGACTCACAGTGGCAGCCGGGAGTCCTTACAGGTGGAATCACTGAGTTGACACTGCAGCAGCCCACGGGAGCACCAGGAGATACAGCACCAATGCTGGTCAAACAATGGAGGTGGGAGCACCGAGGTGCCTGATGGTCGGATAAACAGCTCCTTGAGACTCCAGGCCCAAGGTCTTTAGTCCTCTTTTCAGGGGTTGGCAGCAGCAAGACTGGAGGAAGTTGCTGCCTGGTCACTGCAAAGCTCTTTGGCTTCTCTCTTTGGAGGTCAGGTGCTGGAAGCTTCTTTCTTCTTTTGGAAGCCAGGTACAGAGCCACAGGAGTCCTGGAGGCTGGGGGACTGCAGGATGCGTCCTGTGCTACCTTATGTCCTCTCTCAGAGTCCCCCACCCTTGTCGTTACTTTCTGATTGAACCACTGAACTTGGCTGAGGCCCAAGGAATGGGCTCCCCGAAGGCAGCAACTTTTGGTGCTGGTTTTTCCACCACGTTTTCCTAGCTGCTGCCACTGCTTAGGTGGCAACGGGAAACCACCAGTCTTGCCCTGCAAGCTACAATGCAGAGTTCTAGCATCAGAACCACAGTGACAAAAGCAATAACTTATAATAAGGAATTGTATGTCCTGGAACAATTTCCCGAGACTGTGCATGTGCTAAGAGTCAGGGGGAATTAAAGGATGAACTAGATGCAGGGTGTGTCATCTAGGAATGTATGGATCTTAACAAATACAAGCTAGAGTCAAAGTTCATCATTGGCAGTTTGTGATAGGAGCAGAAGGACTAGTCTTTTTTAAAAAAATATTATTTATTTTATTTTACATCATTGTTACCCCTGGGTTCTCCCACCATCTTATCACCCACGAACCATTGTCATAGTCTGTTGTGCCCCTCCCACCCCTGACTGACCCCCACCCCCCTTCTCATGCTCTATGCTTCAATTTTGCTAAAAATTAGTTTTGAATTTTTCTCATTTGTTGATTTTTTTTTCCCCTTTGTTCCTCATAACCAAAAACTCTAATCCCAAAAGACACCTGTACCCGCATGTTTACTGCAGCGCTATTTACAATAGCCAGGATATGGACGCAACCCAAATGCCCCCAAACAGACGAACAGTACAGGAAGCTGTGGTATGTGTACACGATGGAATATTCTTCATCAATCAAAGAAAGACTAGTATTCCGAAGGATACAGGAAGGCTTTGTAGAATCCTTCGGATTCATTTTTAAAAAGACAATTGGCTTTGAACACTTGAGGGCTGGACTGGGAAGGGGATCTCAGAGGAGGGAGCAACTAGTGCAGTGGCAGAGGTGTGTATGGGTGGAGCGTGCTAACATTGGGGGGCTCTCAGTGGGGAGCAGAGGGATTGGGAAAAACAGTGAAGAGTTTTGCCTCTTGGATGAGGAATTGTGGAGAAACCCCACTGATGACGTAATCCCTTGTTCCTTAAGGCTGTGAGCTACTCATGGTCATGTGGCTGGCGAAGGGCAGTGAGGTGAATTTTGGCCCCCGTGGCTTAGTTTTCAGTTTTGTAAGCTCCCTCCTCCTCAGCTTAGAATACAAGTGATCTTTGATTTTGTTTTGTGTTTGGTCATCTACAACGAACACCTGGAAGAGCCCATTTTGGGAGGTGAAAGGCAGTAAGATACTGAGGGCTTAAGCTTGGAAATCTACCAGCATTGTGGTTAGGGGTGACTAGGTTTCTTCTTGCTTTCCTCCCTCACCCATTAGGAGACCAGCTGGGCCAGGTCTGAGCCAGTAAGTTCTTGGTAATAGGCGCGTGGCTGTGGCTGGGGATATGCGTGTAGAGAGAAGGATGTGTGTACGTGCAGATATGCCTGATGTCCCTGTACCAAGGCCAAATATGAATCACCTTTGTTCACTCAACTTGACATGGGCAAAAAGCCAGTACAAAAAAAAGAGTTTTTACTTTGCTCTAACAAGTGTTTGCTTCTGGGCTAAACTGGAATTCAGAAACAGCAAGTATTTCATTGAGTAGTGAAGCCTTTTCTTGAATTTGGCTGCCTGATGAGACACAGAGGCAAAGGGGTAGTGGCACTCTCAGCTTGGAAGGAACTTCAGAAACAGCAGCCAGTGGCCAGCTTCCTGATGCCAGCTGATGAGCCCCTCTCAGGCCTGTTGGTCAACTAATAGCAATTGAGAGCTTTAGTCTTTGCCAGTCAAGCTGCTGAGAGAATGAAGTGGGGAAATCTAGTCAAGGGCCTAGCTCAGCAATAGAAATGGAAGTGTCCACAGTGAGGATGAAGCCCTGGAAATCCAAGTACAGCAACATTCTGGTGAAGGGAGGCTTGTTTTTCTGCATTCAGCTCTGTGGGATCCTTTCTCTCTCAAAGTCCTCAAAGTTTTCACTTCCCATCATCCTTGTTTACAAACTTAACATCCAGAAAGCACCTGGAATTACACTAAATCTAGGATTTGGGTTTTAGTTTTTCTTTTAAATCCTTCAAGTGTTTGTGATTTTTTTTTTTTTTGCTGTGGGGTCCCCTAAATTGCAATAATGACTTCTTTGACTTCTTTCCCCAATATTTTGGCCTGACTTTGAGTTTGTATTTCTAGAGTAACGTAATAGATACCCATAAAATGGGTGGCTTTAAATAATGGGAATTTATTCTCTCATGGTTCTGCAGGCTTACTGGCTAAAGTCAAGGTGTTGGCAGAGTAGATTCCCTTTGTAGCTTGCCTACTTCCAGTGTTTGCTGGCTCCTGGCAGTCCTTGTCACTTCTTGGCTTGTAGATGCATCTAATCTTTGCCTTCTCTGTCATCACGTGGCTTTTCCCCTGTGTGCTTTTGTGGTTTTTTTTTTTTAACATAAGAATACCAGTCATTGAATTTATGATCACCCCAATATAGTATGAGCCTATCTTAACTAATTATAGCTGCAAAGACCCTATATCCAATGTCACTTTCTGAGACTCCAGGTGGATGTAATTTATGCAGGATATTATTCAACTCAGCATAATATTCATCCAGTGATTCTGGCAGACAAAGAAAACTTCCTAACAGGTGATGAATTTATGTTATTGTCTTCTTAACGCATGTTATCATTCTGAATATTAGACTACCTGGAGTAAGTGGGATGCAGAACTCTAAAGAGTTGGGTAGTCGTTAGGAGTTTGTGTGGCAACCAGGGCCAGCTGGGTGACATTCTGCTCCAGTTTGGGCAGTGACACATTTGGTTTTGGCACAATCCTGTTGGTTCATCACCATTTCTTTCCACCCTTCCAAAAGGAGCTACACATTCGTGGCTTGGCTCTGATGTTTATGACAGATGTAACTTTCAAGAAATCACATAATCTCTCTGAGCCTCAGTTTCCTCACCTGTGAGTTAGGAATAGTAATTATGCCTGTCTTTCCTACCTCCACAGGCTTGTGGTGAAGATCAAGGGAGAGGAAATGTGAAAAGTCCTTGCCAACTTCCTGATGATCACGTCTGTGAGTCTGTAGTCAGAGTGACCTTTCAAATCCATTGACTTCCTTGTTTTAAACCATCTAATTGTTCCTTCATGTTTAAGATAAAGTCCAGGCTTGTTAACACAGCTTCAAAGTTCCTGCAGACTCTGGTGCCAAAAAACCTTTTCAGTCTCAGAGTGATTACATTCTATTCTACACTGAGTGTAGAATTCCTTCTGCAAGTCCTTTCTCCTTCAAGCACCCTTCTCTAACTATCTTAGCCCAAAGAGTTATTTTCTGGACCACTTAGTTTTACACTTGCTTGTGTCCTGTCTTGATTATCCATTCATTCCTTATTGTAAAGATCTAATCAGGAGAAATTTGTAGAAGTGCAATAAATAAGAGAAAAAAATCTAGTTGAAGTAGGATGGCCTTACCTACTTAACACTTATTTTGGTGTCCTGTCTTTGCTTTTGCTGTGCCTTTCTCCATACACATTTGGCTTGATGGAACATTGCTTGAAACCCATTGTGTAGAGTCTGTTCAAAATGCAGATGTATTCTTTCTCTTTTCTTTCTCCAGGCCGCTTTAACATTCCAGTGAAGAATTAAAAAATACTATAAACGTCTAAAAATGAAAGAACTATGTGTGTATGTGGGGGTAGCAATGGTTTATATCAATCAACAGATTTCTAGAAAATAGAAAACATGAAAAAAATATTGGTCCATCAGGCACTGAAGTATACTTCAGGGTAGGTGTAGATTTGGGCTTTTGCAAAAGGAGAACATCCATTGCTTGAGGGATTATAGGGAAGCTCTTCATTGGAGATGGCCTGTAGACAAGGGTGGGAGTAGTAAGTGGAGCCTAAGAGAAGACAAAATGGCAAAATGAAATCTTATTCAAATTGAGTCTTCTCAAAAGAAATTGAATTTACTTTTTGGAGAAGGACTAATATGAGGGTTACTATCCCAATATAAAACTCTCTTCATTTTGGAATTAAGAGTGTTCTCGATATGTCTGGTTTCCCATCTGTTCACTGGAAGTAAAACCTGCCAGTGGAAAAGGAAAATCCTTATTCACAGAGCTCCTGGTCAGCTATTCTATTGCTTTCACCTTAAATGTGGAAAGACATAATGAGGATATGAGGATTATAAGAACAAGTGAAAGAGAATGGCCAAGAGGAACAAAAGGAGTATGGAGGAAATGGAAATAGGAACAAAAGGAGTATGGAGGAAATGGAAATAGCTCAAGGGATATGGGTACACCTAAAAAAAAAATTAAGAACTGTTCTTTTTAGTTTCTAAAAAAATTTAGAGGTTATGAAGAAAATATTGTGTTCATAAGCAATTGTTTTATAAAAAGGATAAAATGAATAATAAGTTTGTGAAATGTAAAAAATGATTGCTGATAAAATAAGTTGGCAGAAAGATTAGAAGACAAATATTCTTAGAATACATAGGAATAATTAGAATGAAGGAACAAGAGGGGGAGGAAAGAATTAGAAAACTAGGAGAATCAACCAAGAATTATGTCCTCTGAATAACAGATTCACTTTAACAGGAGTCCTTGAGTTGGCAGATGAAACCATGAAGAAAATATTACATAAAAAAGAAAAAGTCCCAGAACTTGAGGTAAATACGGGAGTAAAAGCACCTGCCATGTATAAAATCTAGTCAGTGACAAAAGAGCTGTGCCAACATAAATAAACATACTTTTTAAATTAGAATTAATGGGATTTAAAGGTTTTAAATGAACAGGATTTAAAGGGAAAGCAATCTAGCAAAGAAGATAATTTGGCAAAGAATAAGAATAGTGTCTTCTTTATTTTCAGAGACATAAAAAGACCAAGATTGGGTAGCTTATAAACAACAAACATTTGTTACTTCTGGTTCTGGAGGCAGAGTCTGGGATCACCCTACCAGCAAGGCTGTGTTCTGGGGAGGCCCTCTTCCTTGTTCACAGTTGGCCTCTTTCCATCATCTCCTTTTATGGTGAATGGGTACTGTCAAGTATCTTTGACTCCAAATCTCTTTGATAAAGACTTTACGCTTATTCATGATGGTGCCACTCTGATGACCTAAGTACCCCTGCTCCAAAGGTCCCACCTACCACTACTGTCATACTGAGCATTAGAATGTCCACATATGAATTCTGGAGGGACACCACATTCAGGCCTAGCAAGGACTCTGGCATTACATTTCTTAAGAGCAATGCTAGAAGACATGCAATGATGCCTTCAAAGTTTCAAGTGAATTGGATTTTTGTACACAAATTCTATGTTGACTCAAGCTACCAGTCAAATTTGAGGACAGACTAATGATCAGTTTTTCCTTGGACTCAGAAAGATTATGAGAAAAATTGTCCACTTTGTCCAAGATAGTGACTAGAGAATATGTTTCAGTAGAAACAACCAAGGCGAACTAAGCAAACTATGCAAGTGAAAGGTTCCAATGCTGAGGACCAGCAAACAGAAATCTCAACTTGCACCTGGGACTCTAGTTGAGGGACAAACTAGTCCTGCTTGGTATGGAAAGATGGGATGCTGTGAATGAGTTCTTGGCAGTGTGGGAGACAAGGACTTTTAGAGATTAAATTGTGTATTGAGAACTTTGACATTAATTAATAAATAAAATGCTGAGACTATTTAAATGTTACAGAAAATTAGAAAAAGGAAAAATCCCAGAAACTTCAGGGAAGCAGCAACAATGCAACTAAACTGCAAGAAAAACATGGTCCAAACAGAAAGCAAAATCATGGTGCTTTAGACCCATTGCTGGAGAGCAAAAAAGGCAACTCCATTTGAATAAATGAGAGAAATGTGTCATTTTATAGTTTTCAACGTTTTGAATCCACTTGTATAAATTAGTGAACTTAACTATGATTACCAATAGAATAAAATTATTTATTTTATTTTCATAATAATGAATATGACAGGTATAGCTTTGACAGAGGTTGAAGAATAGAAAAGAGCAAGAAGGAAATAGTTGTGAAGAGTTGGTGGAACAAGAAATGAAGCCTTCTTATATAGAGTACAACTGAAAGTGCAGATATAACAACATTGGGATGAGGAAGAGGATAGAAAAAAAGAGGTGGTATAGGTGAGTTAATTTTTTATTGCTCATAGTGGAAGAAATAGACACAGTCAAAAGACAATCCCTCAAGAACTAGAACTATACATCTATTGTATACACACTGGATGTAACCTCCTGGAAAAATAAACATAGAAATGATTAAAAGTACTTGCTTCTGGGAAGCAAGACTGGGTGAAGTGGGGGGCATGGATTTTCAGTATTGAGAAAATCATTTCATACAGTATTTAAATTTTTTAAAAACCTCACACATGTATTATATCACATTTAAAAAGTAGATGTGTGTATACCAAGAAAACTGCTGGGTGACCTTTGAAACTTGCTTTTAGCCCTCAATTTCAATTATAATTAGCTGAAATTTCAGCTCAGCTGAATATAACTGTAATTAAAAATCTCAACTGCCTAATGGCAGACAATTAGCTGGAGCTGTCAGGAGCCAAAAAGAATGATGGGCAGTAGGAAGACTTTGCTGTAAGGCTTGGCAACATACCACCAAGGATTCCCGCTCCCTGCTTCTTCCTTCATGTCTTAGAATTCCAAGCAGGCAGCAGGATTTATGGCAGGATCCTTGGCTTTGGACGTCACTACAGACCTCTAGTCAATTCTTGGCTCCACCACTTATTGTCTAGGAGACCTTGAGCAAGTTATTTAACCTTTTTGAACTTATATTTGGTGGTGGTAAAATAGGGAAAACACTTGCAATGTTAAGAAAACTGAATAAAATTACATGAGAGCTAGTCATCATATAGAGCCTGGCACACTGTAGATACTCCATCAGATTAACCATCAGAAGTAGCTGTTATGGAATAAAACAGCATTTTAAATGGTGGAAATACTTGCTGTTTTGGAGACACATAGCACATGATAATCTGAAACATTCATGTAAAGTTTTCTGTTTGCTTGACACAATCCCCTTGCCCAGAGTAGCTGACATACCTCATTTCTCTTACCACTTTTCACTTGTGGCATGAATGGTTAAATTATTTCAGCATTACTCTCTACTAGATTTGGCTATAATGTCAGGATTCTCTTCAGTCCATGAAAAGTAATGAAATAGCCATTACTAACCAGTCAGAATTGGTACTTGAGGTAAAATCTTTTACATCTTCGATTAGATAGTAGACCATCATGGTGGTCTTCTATCCCCATGGCTAGGTGACCATACAGTTGCAAGCAGGAAACAGTGGGTGTCACTTTTCATGGTGATGCATAGTGACTCTACCATAGGTGCCTGGGTTATCATGGCTTTGGGAACCTCAATGGCTGCTTTGGTGTAGGAAGGCTTAAATGAATCACTGTTAAATCATATCTGTCCCTAAGAGTCTGTCATTGCTCACAGGTTAGAAACGTTGAGAAGATGAGGATAAAGACTTGATGATGATGGGGCCATCTTGGAACTGTTTAGATTACAAGAGGACAACTTGCAGGGGCTCTCAGATGCACTTGATTTCAATGACTACAGCTTCCATACACTAATCAAATCCTTACTTCTGTTAAATAGTTTCTATTTAGTTGGCCAAATGTTTTTGAATTTGTTTATTAGGTTGCCTCCCTGGCACCTTTTCTCCATTCAGGGTGTCTTTTCCTTAGTTTCTAGAGGATTTCCCCACAACAACATCGAAGTCCCTCAATCTTAGTATGAATTTTGCCATAGTAGACATCTATAAGAATTCATGGAAGGGAGATAGGTGGGGCCTCCTTCAGAATCCAGTAAAGATACTCCTCCTGATGCTTGAAGACTTTGCTTTTCCTCACAAGAAAACAAGAGGTTGTCAGAGATTGTGGGTCTGGGGTGAATAGACCTCATTGATGTTAGTTTAAATGTTATAATTACTGCTTCTTTTATGCTTTACCTGAGTTAAAAATAAACAAAATCCCAAATCAACCCCTTCAGCTGGTGAGGTTAGAATCAGAGATTTTTGAAACAAATCAGAAACAAATCTTAACCTGCAATTGTAAATAAACAAAAAGTCAGGGGGAGTCAGACATGGGTTCTGGCTCCTGCACATGGTTAGAGCTGAACGATACAGAGGCACACTTTTTGTGGGTTCCTCTTTTTTAGACACCTGCTTATCTGAGATGGAATGCACCTCAGAAGGGAAACAGTGTGTGAAAGGAAAAATGCTCTCACACACACAACTGTGCAGGCATATTTCTGTCAGGGTAGGAGGGATGTGTGTGGGTGGGAGACCGAGAGTGCGAAAGAGACCGAGAGTGCGAAATCAAAAGGATGATTAAGAGAATTTGACAAAGAAAACGACTTTTTCCACCCATTTAACACCCACATTAATCCACTTGAATGATCAAATGCAAAAGACAAAGAGAATTACAACCTTTTCCAGTCCAAGAAATAATAATTATTCAGGAGAAAATCTTGGCAAAATGAGAATAAACCAAACAGAGAGGGGGGGAAGGGACAGAGAAAGAGAGAGAGAGAGAGAGAGAGAGAGAGAGAGAGAGAGAGAGAGAGAGAGAGAGAGAGAGCAGGAGAGAGAGAGGGAGGGAGGGGGGGAGGGAAGATGAAGGGAGGGAGAGGGAGCAAGAGAGGTAGAGAGAGAGAGAGAGAAAGTTAGGTGGTGGTGGTGGTTCAGAAGGTTTTTGTACATTTTGCCTCCTTTCAGTTTAGAAAAAATAGAGAGAAAATCTCAAACTCAATTTGAACAATAATGGAAAACTGGTGGTTTCAGTAATTCCTGGTTTCCCTGCACCGTGCTTTGGTGCCTTTTCCCTGGTAGAAGCAGAGCAGAGGACCGATGAGGAAGGGGTGAATTCTCCAGACTGTGCATGTGGGGGCCTGTATCATTCTATAAAACTGCTCCTATTTAAGTGCTGGGTTTTATTTTTAAAAGTTCCGCTGTCCCTTGATAGAAGGAGGGAGTGGAAGTGGGAAGAGGTAACGTGTGAACCAGGTTAGCAAGAGACAGAAAAAAGGAAGGAGAAAAAATAGGCTAAGTCCAATTTTCTTTGGAAGCATATTGTATTGTTAGGCTCTCCTGGCTCTGTTCCAAGGGCTCAATTGAAAGTGAATTTCTTTTATTGAATTCCATCCAGAGATATCATAACCTCAGAAGGCTACTATTACCCAGAGGGCTTCAGATGGAACCATTTGTGCGTGACTCTTGAAATGCAAGGAGTCACAATTGTCACTTGACAACACGGGACCCGGCAGTCTGGCTCTTTTCTGTGCAGGAGAATTGTTGACACAATCTGGCTTCTGGTCCCCTTTGGAGAGACCAGCCTCTCTGTTTCTCAGGCTTTTTCACTCAGCAGGTGCAGCAGCATGAAAACTCATAAAATTTTACAAAAACGATAACAAAAAATGGCAGACATAGACTCAGGCTGATTAAAGCATCAAATGCCTTCACTATGCAGGCAGAATAGGGGTCATGGGTCACTATGCAGGTCTTCAGAGTCCTTGGCACTAAGTCTATCTTTTTTTAATCCCAAAGAGAAAGGGATAACATTATAGAGTGCTGCCAAATTAGTACAAACCAAAACACAGGCTAAATGAAGACACTAAATGAAGGGCTAAGGCTGTAGGAAGGGGGTAACATCAAAGTTTTCTGATCTGCAGGGATAATATTTTCTTTTGCATTGGCATAGCCATGAGAGTTGTATGATATGCGAGATAATAGTGGCTTTTCAAGTGGTTTTTACTTTGTCCTTCTTCCCTTCTTGTTTTCTTTCCTCCATTTTATCCAACTCCTTCTTCCTCTCTAAGCACCTCCTACTATTTATTGCAGTCTGTATTCCTTCTTTTTCTTCCTTCCTTTCAGCATTAAGTAATCGGAGTTGCTTCCCAAAGCTTAGCTCTGATAATAAACCTCTTGTGTGGTGACTCCATTTATTCTTAGATACACACAACCTGTTTTGAATGGGGCTATGGAGAGAAACTCAAATAGAATTAACCACTCTTTTCAGAAGTTGTTGAATACAAGCTTTGGTTCTCAAAAATCAAGTTTCAATGACTGGCTTCTTTTGAACAAAGTGTAAAGGAATTCAGAATAATAAGTGTAACAAGATGGAGAAAATTTTATTCACCAGTATTCTTGAGGAAAGCACTGTATGCATTTGGGAGAATTACTTTGATAAAACACTTTGACTGGGGATTAAGTCCCCAAGTATGCTTATGTAACAAAAGAAGGTCACTAAACTGCTTTCAGAGGAGGAGGAGGAGGGGTGGGTTCTATTCCTTGAGGAGTTCTTTGTTTTGCTGAATGCAGTGATGAGTTTGGTGGGTTGTCTGGAGGAGGAGGGAAAGACAGGATGCCTAAGAGAAGAGATGGTTCATGTTTCAGGATGCTGAGGGAGGGAATCTGAGCAAAGGTAGAGGAGTAGAAGATAAATCCCAAAGTTTTTCATGCTTAAGGTTAGTGGTTGGGGAGACTGTACTTGCTTTCTTTGTTAGCTTAACATTTTATTGTGAAAATTGGAAACATTGAAAAATAGAATAATATATTGAACCCCTAAATGTCCCTCACCACTCATGCCAATTCCTTTGTGCATCTCTGTCTTCAATGTACTGATTATTCCCTCTTTTGACATTGAAACAAATCAAAGGGGAATGAAAGAAATATTCAGTGAGAACTTTTCTGTTGCTTACCATGGTATTGTCTGTCTCTCATAAAGTGTTTCTTAAAGTGCGCATCTGCTCACCAGTGCTTACATGACTAGATTAGTCTTTGGGAAATCAAGGCACTGTTCTGCATCAGGATATAAGCAAAGTGAAAATGGTCATCTGTAAACCCAAGATCTGGCGATGAGGAATCAGGTCTGAGTTACATAAATATTATAGATTTCAGCTAAAAATGAAAATATGGCTATAAGATAAAATGTCAAAATATCTGTATACTTTCAAGTGTTTATTTACTAAGTAAAATGACTTGATGTGGAAAGATTGCTGGACAAGGAGTTATATTCTTTTATGAATCAGTTGTGAGATATTAGGTAAATATTCATCTTCTGGGTTAGTTGTTTGTTCAGAGATGCCCTGTGTAATTCACGGTGGTATTATGATGATCAGTTGGGAAATTCAGCATCTATTTGTGATACTAACCTTCTAATAAAACTGGAGTAGAAGGAGTATCCTTCAACATAATAAAAACCACATATGACAAACCCACACAGAACATCATATTCAATGATGCTCATCATATTTGATGATGTTTTATCATATTCAAAGATTTTGAAGAGACAAAATCTTTTCCTCTAAGATAAGGAGCAAGAAAATAATATCTATTCTCACCACTACTATGCAACCTAATATTGGCATTTCTAGCTGAAGCAAGTAAGCAAGAAGAATAAATAAAAGGAATCCAAACTGGGAAAAGAAATAAAACTATTACTACTTGAAAGTATATGTCGAAAATACTATAAACTCCACTAAAAAGTATTAGAACAATAAATCAATATATTAAAGTGGGAGGTTACATAATCAATATACAAAATCTGGTGCAATTCTTAACACAAACTGTGAACTAGAAAATCAAGAAATCAAGAATATAACCCTACTCACATTAGCATTAAGTTAATAAAGAATCTAGGAATAAATTTAACAAAAGAAGTGAAAGATATGTAGAATGAAAATTTTAAGATATTGTTAAATGAAATAGAAGAAGAAACAAAGAAAATGATACTCCATACTAATGTGTTGGGAACATTAAGTGTTAAATGGCCATCTTACCCAAAGCTGTATACAGACTGACCCCTATCAAAGTTCCAGTGTTCATCAAGGAGCATTACTAAATTTGGATGGAGCCACAAAAAACCTTAAATAATAATAAAAAAAAAAGAATGGAGATAACCACAATCCCTAACTTTAAGCCATACCTCGAAGCAGTATTGGAATAAAAGTAGACACACAGATCTCTGGAACAGAATTAAAAACCTAGAAATAATCCCACACATAGTTAATTTATGACCCAGGAAATAAGAACTATAATGGTGAAAGTCTTTCAACAAATGGTACTGGAAAAACTGGACAGCTACATATACAAAGGAATGAAACGAAAGTATTATCTCACACCAATCACAAAAAAGAATTATAATGAACTATAGACATAAATATAAGGTCTGGAATCCTAAAATACATAGAGAAAAACATAGGCTTTATAGGTATCTTTTAGGACTAGGTTTCAGTAATAAGGAAAACAAATGCAAAAATAATCAAATGGGATTGCATCAGAGGAAAAGTTTCTTTACAGCCAAAGAAACTACCATTAGAATGAAAAGACATCTTATTGAATGGGAAAAAATTTTGTATAGCATAATTCCACAGAGAATTAAAATCCTACATATATAAAGAAGTCACACAGCTCAAGAACACCAACAAAATAGCTCAGTCAAAAAAATGATCAGAATATCTAAATAGATACTTCTCTGAAGAAGACATGTAGAAGGCTAACATGCATATGAAAAAATATTCAGCATCACTTATTATTGGAGAAAGACAAATCAAAACCCTGGTAAGATATGATTTCACACTTGAGAGAATGGCCTGCAAGAAGATCATGCCACACTGTTTACAACTGCCAAGATATGGAAACAACCTAAATGTCCCAAATCTGATGAATGACTGAAAAAGATGTGATATATATACACAATGGAATATTATGCATCAATCAAAGAAGACAAACTTATATCATTTGCAGCAACACTGATAGAGCTAGAAGGAATAATGTTAATGGAAATAAGCCAGAAAGAAAAGGAGAAATATGGGATGGTCTCACTTATATGAGGGCTATAGGAAAAAAATGAACAAATGGATAAGAAATATTTAAAACTGCCAACAGAAGTGAACCATAGAGCAAGAGAGGGAGGAAATGGGGGAGTGGGAGGGCACAAAAAATTAAGATGGTTAATGGATGATAAGGAGATGGGAGAACCTCAGAGTAGACAATGATGTAATATATATATATATATATATGTGTGTGTGTATATATACATATATATGCAATCAATAAAAAATAAATTAATTGAAAAAGATCAATGACAATGTGTTGATAAAGATATGGGAAAAAGGGACACAGTTGGTGGGAATATAAACTGTTCAGCCTTTATAGAAAACAGTATGGAGGTTCCTCAAAAAATTGAAAATAACCCATGAGTCTGGAGGCTGCAGCTGCACAGGAAACTCTTGAAGTTTGTTTCTTGTTGTTTGTGCACATTGCTACAATCTTGGTTCCCTCCCTCCTTCACCTGGAGGGGCTGGTCTCCAAAAATGCTTTGGGATCATCCTTTATCTCTGCAAAGAACCACCATGCATCTAATACTCATCTTCAGAAGACTAGCGCTGTTGATATACCCTCTATTCTTTTTTTTATTAATTTATTTTTTTGATTGCACACCCACACATATATATATATATGTACATATGTGTATATGTATATATATGTGTGGGTGTGCAATCAAAAAATATATATAAATATTACCTTGAGGTTTTCCTATCACCTTATCACTTGTGAGCCATCTTAATTTCTTGTGCCTTTCCCTCCCTTGATTTTACCCTACTCTCCCTCTCTTGCTCTGTGTTTCGGTTCTGTTGGCAGTTGTAAATTTTCTTGTTTGTTTTCCCTATGTCCCTCATATAAGTGAGACCATCCCATAGTTCTCTTTTTTTTCTTACTTACTTCCACTCACATGATTCCTTGTAGCTCCATCCATGTTACTGTGAATGACATAAGTTTGTCTTTTGATTGATGAATACTTTTCCACTGTGTAAATATACCACATCTTTTTCAGACATTTGTCAGTTTTAGGACATTTAGGTTATTTCCATATCCTGGTTATTGTAAATAGTGCTGCCATAAACTTCTGAGTACAGGTATCCTTTTGAGTTAGTGTTTTTGTATCCTTTGGGTAGATTCCAAGGAGTGGGATTGCTGAATCTAATGGTAGTTTCATTTGCAGTTGTTTGAGGGTTCTCTAAATAACTTTCTATAATGATTGAACAGTTTGCATTCCCATTAGCCATGTAAAAGTGTTCCCTTCTCTCCATATCCATGCCAGCACTTGTTATTGCCTGTTATTATTATTATTTTTTTTTATATGGGTCATTCTTACTGGTATAAGATATATACACTCTATTCTTAAAGAGCAAGTTCTTGGAGCTGATACCTTCATTGACCTTAAAGAGATGGAGTGTATCTTAAGTGTTGATAATGGTATTGCCTGAGTACATGGGATGAGGAATGTTCAAGTAGAAGTGGAAGTTTTTTCCTGACTTAAAGGACATGTGTATGACCTTGTACTCTGATAATGTTGTTAGGTTTGGAAAAGATGAATTAATTAAGGAAGGATATATTGTGAAGAGGACAGGAGTCATTGTGGATGGGAAATCTTGTGAGGAAATCTTAGGTCATGTGGTAGAAACCCTTGGTAATGCCATTGATGGAAAAGGATCAGTTAGCTCCAAGATCCATAGGTGAGTTGACTGAAAGCTCTGGGGATCATTCCTGGAATCTCTGTGTGGGAGCCACACAGAAGGCAGTAAGGATAGTTTGGTGCTGATTAGTTGTGGTTAGCATGAACTATTTATTGGTGGCCAACAAACTGATACCAAGAAACTTAAAATTGGATGTAGGAGGTAAGATATATGTATAGTTAACTTCATCTAAATGTGGTTTCTGATCAGTATTTGTAAAATATACACTACAAGAATCATAGGGATTTCCTGAAGAAGAGATCGATTTGTGGACATATGATCGCTGAGGTTTCATGGAGAAGGAAGCATCTGGCACCTTAGATATGATTGTAGGTATGTTAAAGAGGATGTAGAGAGGTGGAGTGGGGAGAGTCACTCTAGAGGGAATCAAGAGAAGAAGGGAAATGATGGGGGCAACAAGTAGTCTAATGTGGGTAAAAAAGAGAGTCCTGAATGGAAGAATAGCTGTCAAGGGAAAGCTAGGACAGATTGTATAAGACCTTAAATATTAGGCTGGTATTTGAACTATGATCTGTGAGTGCTAAGAAACCATTGATGGCATTTAGGCTAGGAGTGTTTGAATCTAGACTATAGTGGATCAATCCCCTTTTCTTAAATGTGGGACGATACTTAGGCAGGTAAACGTCATTTCTGGTAGCATTCATAGGTTTACAGGCATAGAAAGATCTAAATTTAGGCCCCAGAACTCAGTGTGCACTGGTGCTCCTCCTGCTCCATGCCGTGCCCTCTTTTTAGGGGGCTAAACTTCGAGCCCCAGCTTGGAGTTCTGTATTAGAGGTAGTAAGTCCAGAGAGGGACAAATCCCCTCAGGCTTGGTGTTCTCAGGGCTCATCTGATCACCACTTAGCATTTTGTCTAATTAATGGAGCTCACAGATGTTTGGCAGAAGAAGTTCATCAACTATTAATCACCAAAGAGTGTCTCTGTAGCTTTTCTGGAATTGAAAGACTGTTCCTATTATAATTGAAATCTCAGTTGTTTGCTGAATTTGGGTAGAGGGAAGGCCCAAAGGCAGAGTTCTGGGTCTCCTGTCTAAAAGGTTTGCCAGACATGTCTTGGGGGGAAGGTTTGGCTGCTGTTAAGTGAGAAAAGTGCATCTGTTATTTTTCTGAGTTCATCAGCATCTATGGTAAGCTGGTTTCAAGCCAGGCGTGGTGGCATGTACCTGTAATCCAAGTGCTGGAAGGCAAGAGGCCTGGGATCACTTGAGTTGGCAGGTTCGAGACTGCCCTGGGTAACATAATGAGACCTGGTCTCGAAAAAGCAGCCAAGTGCGGTGTTGGGCGCCTGTAATCCCAGCTACCTGGGAGGCTGACGCTAGATTGAGGTCTCAAAAAAAAAAAAAAAAAAAAAAAAAGAGCTGGTTTCAGCAAGGAGAGGAGATAAAAACAAACAGGCCACATGGAACGTCTGAGCAATCACATTCTGGGCACTCCAGATAGTTCTTGTTCCAGTTTTACCTCTACTTGGTATGCTAAGCTGATTTTTCTCTCTTATTTATTTCTTATCTTTAAAATCAGATGTCTAGCCCATGTTTGGAATTCCCTAGACTTCAAGGGCCAGGGGATATTTTCCTGACAAAGGGTTCCCAGGCAGTTAATTTGGAAACTTGATTGCTTCATACACACATCCATGACTCTTGGAGATTCCTGATGGACACCAGTGAGTTGGAAGAGTAGGGATGCTTTGATGAAAACAAATCATATAACCTGTCACGATCTGTCAAATATTTTTCATCACAGAGCATTTTGCTCATTAAACATCTAGGAAAATTAGAATGTGTTCCAGACTGCTATCTGTCTATTTTTCTAGTTTCTGCTTCAGTTTCATTTACTAGTCTTCGATTTCCTTCCTACAAGTATTCTTGTAGGCTCTTGGTAAATTTTCTGCCTTTCACCCTCAAAACAGTTCCCTGGGTTATAAACCAAAACTCATGCCTGATTATGCAAACCTGTTCTTGACTCTAATGTTGACCGGTGATGACCGTGGACAGAATTGCCCTTAGATTGCACAGCTAATCTGTCCAATTCTCACCTGCCATCCATATCTTCATGCAGTAATGGGAAAAATAACTTGGCTCTTATTTGCCAGCATTATCTTTTATTGGATAAAATATGAGCATATATTACTTGGTTTGAGTTGGCTATGAAGATGTAAAGTTAGTTTCTTTTGAGGATCAAATTCTGGTATCTAAATGATGACTTCATTTTGTGAATTCAGGGCTAATTTGGAGTACTTCAACTCCCCTTAAGCCCCAATTCCACAGAGAGAGTCCATGTTTATGGGGGAAATTGTCATAATATTAGACTTTAGAGGGCCTTATTCTTTTCTTTTAGCTACTACTTGTAATTCTTGGAATTTATTGTTTCAATCAAAAGCAATATTGTAGGCTTGTAGCTGGAATATGACTTTTCAGGAAGCTGAATTAAATTACTGGAATGAGGCAAGACTCTGCATAACTGTTAAGTTCCATTAGTCATGTTAAAGACCATTGATCTGGTGAGAAATTAGCTGGAACTATAGAGAAGCGTGTGAAACCAAAGGTTTGCAGAACTATCTAGTGGCTCATCTTCTTTGCTACCTTTCATGATGAATTTTAGGATAAGAATTCTCAAGGAGGAGAAAAGGATTATTCAAATTTTTCAAATTATTCAAGCCTCAGGTAACAATATCTGGTTACTAAATTTGATTCAGAGTCATATAGAATTTCTATAAAATATGGGGGGACTGAGTTCCAAGAAAATCACATTTGATTATAGGTATACAATTGACACACCATCACCAGTTCCTATCCTTAAAAGAGACTTATTATTGACTTAGTTATATGTGCTGACTAGTGGCCACAACACAGTAGGACTTTCTATTAATTGCATGCAGCCCCACAACTTACATTCACATTTCTTCTGTTGCTTAAGAGGTACTTTATTCTTCTAAGTCAACAGAGTTTTTAAAGCTTTTCCTGAGTGCATACTTCTAAGTCCATGTTTATTTTAAACACTGACATGATAATGTGATCATACTTTTTATTATGACTGGAATTTGTGGGTAAGTAAACCTTTCTGCCCATTCAGGCTCTGTGGCTAGCCTAAGAATTAAATCGACATAAGGTGGAGAAAAAGAGAAAAGCGTATGTTTACTTAACATTTCTACATGTATATGGGTGACTTTTCTCGCTTTCTTTTTATTTTTATTGCTCAATTGATTGCACATGTATACATGTTTTACATCATTGTATACCTTGAGGTCTTCCCACCATTTTGTCACCTGTGAATCATCTTCTTAATCTCTTGTGCTCATCCCTCCTCAGCTTTCACCCTCCTCCCCTTCCCTTGCTTTACGCTTTAGTTCTGTTGTCATTTTGTTGGTTTTAATTTTTTCTTGTCCTTTTGTTTGTTTGTTTTCCCTATTCCTGCATGTAGGTGAGATCATCCAGTATCTCTCTTCTTCTTTCTGGTTTATTTCTACATGGGTTTCTTTCTTTCCTTCTTTTTTTTTGAGACTAGGTCTCGCTACGTTGCTCAGGGTAGTCTGATTCGGAATCAGATCTGAGTAGTCCAGATCGCAGATCAGTTCTGGTAACCCATGGACTCAGGTGATCCCCAGCCTCAGCTTCTCAGGTAGCTGGGATTACAGGCGTTCACCACCATGCCCAGCTATTTTTTTGAGACTAGGTCTCACTGTGTTGCCTGGGGCAGGTCTCTAACCCGCAGACTCAAATGATTCCTAGCTTCAGCCTCCCTTCCTAGTATGGGATTAAAGGCACGTGCCATCGCACCCAGCTACAAGGGTTTCTTGAGAAGGTAAATGAAGACCCAGATAAACTGTCAGAGCCAAAAGTTTAACAACAGATAATAAGTTGTAGGGATGTGGCATGACAAAGAGTTTGGGTTGGCAGCAAGAAACATGGGGAACAGTGGCTACGGAATATGTGGAGGAAACTAATGGAGGCCTTGGATTATTTTAGCGGTATTATTGGTACAGGTTAACTTTGGCACTGTAGAAGGGCAGAAAGCTGCTACCCACGCCGCTTCATAGGCTGAAGCTTACAGGCATGAGCCACCGTGCCTGGCTCATTCCTTCTTAAGTGTAGAAAAACTATCCAAATTATCCTGATAGTATTTTCCCCCAAATGCTGATTACCAGTCCTTCTCTGCAGGGATACTGTGCTTTCCCCAACACTTCAGTTGGGGTTTGCTTTATTTCTTTTTAAAAACTATAGTGGTGATGTGAGGGCCATAGAATAGTCACCATATACATATATTTCTTCACTTTGTCAATAGACTTAAAAAAAATCCAAAATTGGTTAGTGCTAGGCTGAGAGGTGATGACTGATCCTCTCACGGTTGAAGTCAAGAAGGTCTCATTCTTCTCTGCCTGAGATTAGGTGAATTATTTGTTCTGCTAATATAAAATGGAGGAGGAGACTATCTAAGGAACTACATGCTCAGTTCCTCTATTTGGTCTCTAGCCCCAGGGAGAGCTGAAGGTCTTCTGACATCTAAGCCAAGGGATGCCAGATAATTAGAATTTTATTATCTAGCGAGAGGGCTAGAACATAAACATGGTGGTTGTTAACTTTTAATTTTGCGAGTAAGGATATTTACAGAAAGAAAAAAACAAAGACCCATTTAGAATTATAATTGCTTCATAAGAGAATGGACATTTAATACCAAAAGTGGGATAAACATAATAGGAATCTCTTTTAACTTGAATAATTTCAGCTGTATGAAGAATTGATTAGAGTGTCCTTATTTTTAAGAATGTGTATCAGACTGGCCTTAATGTTGGTCGAAGCCAGTACTTGTGCCTAGGCTGATGTTTGAGAACCAGTTTTGAGCTATCCAATTACACCAGAAGTGCAGGAAAAAAAAATATCTGAGTGAGGGGAAATGAATAAATTAGAGTAATGGTATTCTGTCTTTCACCTGGATGGTTACATTTCTATCTCCAAACCTTACCACTTGGCTAAAAGTTACACTTAAAATCCTGAAATGTATTTTCTATTGATAAAAGGACTAATGACTTTTCTTCAGGTTATCAGGAGATGATTTGCTCCTAACTGGGTTCCCCTTTGTAGTTCTTACTCAAAGACTTGCTGTGGTCAACTGGTGGTGCCACTTACAAATGCTAATTATTTCTTCTGTGTGTGTGTATGTGTGTGTGCGTGTGTGTGTTGAGATGAGGGAGCAGGTCACCAGACTTTGTGGCCTCTGTAGATTCTCCACTATACTTTCCCTATGACCCTACTCTAGAAAATTCCAGTCAGTGTGCAGGTAAAGTGACCATTATTGAAACACAAAACTCATGGTGTGAGCTGGCCGTGGTTTACTTTCAAAATGGAACATGAGAAATTTCTTTTTTTCTTAGTAAAAAGAAGTTAGTAAAAAACTAGGAGTGCTTATGGTCAGAGCATTGGTGTTAGATTTAACTATGTTTTGGTTAAAGAGGAGCCACATATATGATGGTTGTGTTACAGGGAAGGATAAAGGACACTCCAGTACCCTCAAACCTACCTGCTCTAAAACCCTCAAACCTGGCACATTAAGATATACTGTAGCTTATCATGCTAGCAGAAATAAGCCAAAAAGAAAAAGAGAATTATGGGATGGTCTCACTTATATGAGGGACAAAGGGAAAACAAACATCTCAAACAGACATGAAAAATTTAAAACTAACTCTCAGGAAAATTGAAGCATAGAGCATGGGGATGGGGGGAAGCAGAAGTAGGAGGGGCCCAAAAGACTAAGACAATGGTTCGTGGGCGATAAACTTATTTATGTAAAATAAGATAAATAATAATTTTAAAAAAGACATATTGTAGTGTGTCATAGCTTTAATGAAAAGGAACTTTAATACTACTAACAAGCAATAAAGAGAAGGAAAGGGAAAGATAAAGAATACAGTTTCCAAATCAAGCATCCAAAGTTACCCATCCCCTTGTGGGTAAATGTCAAACAGGGTTGGCCCAAAATAGGGGCACTGAAGCCTGAAAACTTGCCCCAAGTTTAAGGTACCTTCTGGTGGGAGCCCATAGGGAAGAGGCAGAAGGGCCCAGGCAAGTCTTAGACAAAAGGAGCAAAAGCAAAATCAAGATTAGCCATTGTTAACCTTCCTGCCAGGTCTCTGACCCATGTCTGTTTCAAGTGTCTCCTCCATGTCCTTGATACCAGTCCAAGGTCGAACAACAAGCTCAACATCTTCACAAGTCTCTTCGTTCCACTTGCCTCCTGCTCATCTTCTTCTTGTTCTCCTTCCTTCCTTCCTTCCTTCCTTCCTTCCTTCCTTCCTTCCTTCCTTCCTTCCTTCCTTCCTTCCTTCCTTCCTTCCTTCCTTCCTTCCTTCTCCTCTCTAACTTCTTCTCTTTCCTGCTCCACTTCACCCTTCCTTGGGTGGAGTCGGGAACCTGGAACCTCTCCTTTCTCTGGGAACTATCCTATTACAATTGTACCATATGCCATCTCGCTTTGTGTAACTATACTCTATGAGGTTCATACAACAATGAATTTGCCACATGACACATTTTGTTGAAGCATCCTGCCATCAGACAGTAGTATTTAGTAATAAGTACACAAACACTTAGATTATACTTCGGAATAGGAGTGTAACCATGCTAGCTCAACAACAAGTTGTAAAGGATTTAGGACAAGATAATCAGAGACACACCAAGAAAGGTTCCTAAATTTGGCCAAAGAGATGAATACATCCACAACTGAAAAATCAACTGGTGTATTTATTTATAAATTCTAGAGAGGAACAACTCCAAGGAACCTCAGATAATTTTTGTTCTTACTTTCAATTTCTCCAAAAGTAGAAATGAAAATTCTGAAAGGTTCAATGACTTATCTCAGGTCATACCTTTGAAATAGGGTCTAATGCAGCATTGCCCAAAATGGTAGCCATCAGCCACAAATTCAAATTTAAATTAGTCAAAATTAAACTTAGTCTCATTAGCCACACTTCAAATGCTCAAAGGCCTGATGTACTTAGAATATTGGGTAGTATAGATATAGAACATTTACATTATGGCAGAAAATTCCATTAGACAATGCTGTTTTAAAAGCTCTTGGTTCAAATTCTTTTTCATTATACCACCCTGTACATACAATCTACAATCTATAATTGTTTGTATAGTGGGAAGAAGCATATTTAGACGTTAATTTACAAATAAAAGTCAAGGTCTCTGATTCTTGCCCTCTTTGGAAAGTTGGAGCAACTTTAGTAAGCTTCATAACATTTCTAGAACTGGTGCTTACCATTTTTTTTTTTGTACCAGTCTTTGCCATCATACAGAATTATTAGAGCATGGTTTAGCAATGTGGTTGCTTTGACTTCAGGGTGCAACTTTTTCTTTAAAGCTAATATTGATCTAACAGTGTGTTCTTCAGAAAACCCATACAACTCCTTGAGGAAAAATTGGCCAAGGTGGTGTGGTGTCACAGATGTGTGAAGGCTTTAAATTAACACTGTAAATCTCGGGATTATGGGGAAAGAGCTAGCAACTTTATTGAATGTCTCCCATCTGGCTGTACTTCAGGCAGCTGCCTGCCTGGCAAAGGGAGCGGTAGGTATCAGAGCAGAAATTCGGGTATCAGAAAGTATTTAATAAAGAGTCAGTTTGCTACCTGTGCCCAGGGATCCCATTTCAAATTGATTTTTGTTATTGAACTCAACAACAGGATATTATGCTCTTGGTGGAAGTTTGAAAGTTGGACAAGACTATCCCAGAGTGTGGATATCCAACTCAGCATGGGGAAGCTTGTGGTGGGAGTGGGGTTTGGTGGCTACCACAGGTTGAGGGAGTTTGGTGTTCAGGGTTGTGACAGACTCCCCAGCAGAATGTGACCTGGTGAGCAAGGCTGTTATCTGTTCCTTAGGCACTGAGGATTTGCCAGGTGCAGACAGCCCTGAGTCTTTGGGTGTGGAGACCAGCAGGAAGAATACTATTCTGTAAGTAAGGAAATGATGGGACTGTGTGCTCTCTGGTTGTTTTTATACTGATCTGTCATGCCTTATTGAGAATGGCCTGTGTCAGATGTTTAATGGTACATCCCTGCTCCTGCCTACCACCCTCCCAAAAAAGTGGAATACTAGTGTAGAGATAGGAGTGATATCTCTATAAGCCAAAGAGTGAAAGCAAAAAGTTAGGGAATAGGAATGATGTATGTTCTTCCACACAGTATTCAGAAAGAAACAACCCCATTATGACTTTGATCTCTGACTTAAGTCTTCGGACGTGTAAGACAATCATTTTCTGTTATTTTAATCCCCTAATTTAAAGTACTTTCTTATGCTATCTCTCGCAAACAAATACAGGACAAAACAAATTTTCATTATTCCTCCTCTTTAATATTTTTTTTTTTGTGTGGTATAATTCACATATAACCACCGATCCTTTTAAAATATGCAGCTATGGTCTTTAGTATGTTCACATCACTATAATCACTTCAAGAACATTGTTGCCCTTTCAGACTTCAAATTATACTACAAAGCCATAATCATTAAGACAGCATGGTACTGGAACAAAAATGGACACAGACCAATGAAACAAAATTGAAAGCCCAGAAGTGAAGTTACACATGTATGGTCAACTAATCTATGACAAAGGGGCATAGATCATACCTTGGAGCAAGAACAGTCTTTCAATAAATGATGCTAGGAAAATTGAACTGCTCCATGGAAAAGAATGAATTTAGACTACTTCCTCATACCACACACACAAATCAGCTCAAAATGGATAAAACACTTGGACATAAGACCTGAAACCATAAAATACACAGAAGAAAACATAGATAAAACACTCCATGACCTAAACTGCAGAAATATCTTCCAGGAAACAGCTATGCAAGCAAGAAAACAAAGGAAAGCATAAAGAGCTGGGACTACATCAAACTAAAAAAACTTCAATAAGTGGGAGACAATAACTAAACCAAAGAGATACCCTACTGAATGGGAAAAAAGTTTTGCACTCTATTTAACTGATAAGGGTCTGATATCAGAAATCCACAAAGAACTCAGACAACTCAACAAAACAAAAGTCCAGTCAAAAATTGGGAGAAGAACTTAAAAGACACTTCTCCAAAGAGGAAATATAAATGATCAATAAGCATGTTTAAAAATGCTCAACATCACTTATAACCAGGGAAATGCAAATCAAAATCACAATGAGATACCACCTTACACCAGGAAGAATGGACCATATAAAAAAAAAAAGGGCAATAATACACGTTGAAGGGGATGTGGTGGAAAAGGAATACTTTAACACTGCTGGTGGGAATACAAACTGGTCCAGTGACTATGGAAAGCTGTGTAGAGAACCCTCAAACAACTGAAAATAGAACTACCATTCTATCCAGCAGTTTCACTTCTAGAAATCTACCCAAAGGACACCAAAATATTAATCCAAAAGGACACTTGTACTCTTGTGTTTATCACAGCATTATTTACAATAGCCAGGATATGGAAACAACCCAAATGTCCCCAAAGAGATGAATGGTTCAAAAAGTTGTGGTATATTTACACAATGGAATATTATTCATCAATCAAAAAGACAAACTTGTGTCATTTGCAGCAACATGGGTGGGTGGAGCTAGATGGAATCATGCTAATAGAAATAAGCCAGGAAGAAAAAGAGAAATACTGGATGTTCTCACTTATATGTGGAATATAAGGGAAACAAACAAAAGGACAAGAATAAGTTAAAACTAACAAACTGAAAGCACAACTGAAGCATAAAGCAATAGAGAGGAGAGAGGGTGGAATTGGGTGGGGGAGGGGATGAGCCCAAGAGATTAAGATAACAGTTCATGGGGAACATGGTGGTGGGAGAAACTTAGGGTATACAATGATGTAAACATATATGTATATATTTGCAATCAATTAAAAATATATAAAAGGAACATTGTCATCCTAGAAGAAACCTGCATCCATCTGCAGTCACTTCTCATAATTGAACTCCCTTCCCATCCTAACCCCCAATTAAAGCTGCCATTAATTGTCTGTCTCTGTAGGTTGGACGATCTAGCCAGTTGTATAAATGTAATGATTTTGTGACTACATTCCTTCACTTAGCATAATATTTTCAAGGTGGACCCATGTTGTAGCTTCTATCAGTACTATATTTCTTCTTTATGACCCAGTAATATTTTATTATCTGGACATACTGCACTTTATCTTTCATCAATTGATGGGCATTTGCCTATTTCTACTTTAGGATGTTATGAATAATGCTGCTGTGAGCTTTCACATATAAGTTTTTTTTTTTTTTTTTTTTTGCAAATATGTTTTCCTTCTGAGTATATAACCAGGAATGGAATTGTTGGATCATATTTAATATTTTGAGAAGCTGTTGCTTAAAGTGGTTGTATCATTTTACTACCCATCAGCAATATATGAGGTTTCAAATCCTCCACATCCTCACCAACATTTGTTATTATCTTTTTGATTATAGGTATTCTAGCATATGAGAAATTGTATTTTATTGAAGCTTTGAGCTGCATTTTTGTGATTGGTAATGATGCCAAAAGTCATTTCATCATTTCATGTGCTTATTGGCTATTCATGTGTCTTCTTTGGAGAAATGTTTCTTCAAATGCTTTCCTCATTTTCAATGTGATTATTTGTCTTTTTATTATTGAACTGTGTGAAATGACATTGTAGGTAGGGAATTCATTTTAGTAAGGCTAGATATTTTAATCAGTGAGAATACAATTCCTATGGGGCTCCAAGAACTGGTTAAGTATATAAGATATTTAGTCCCTTCTTGAACAAGTATATAAGATATTTAGTCCCTTCTTGAACATAGGACAAAGGTCAGGGAACTCTAAATTGAGAAAGGAAGAAAGTTAAAAAAATTTTGAAACTGATTCTAGTGAAGAATTCTGTCCTTGTGAAAGTGTTAGGCCTTTCTCTTCTTTGTGCAATACCACCCAGGAGCTTCTTTCAATATTCATACCACTGACCTAAAGGGAAAAGACCTTAAATCTCTCCCTTTTCTGCCCCTCAAAGTCATTTGTATGATTTATTCTTTGTTGCCTTTAATTATTGAACTCTGGATACAGGGACTGAAGGTAAGTCCAGTAAGTTGTCCACCTTCTGCTGAACAGATTCTATCTTTGTTATCTTGACCAAAGCAAAGAACTTCTCCTCCCAACTATGCAAATTTAAAGCAGATAAATGTGAGCTATCAGGAGCCAATTTGCTGGAAATCTTCCCTGTAGTAATTGGCTTCATATTTCAGCTTCTTAAAAAAAAGTCGACTCTCATTACCACTTCTGCCTTCTCTGCTCAAGGCCAACAGAGAGAGAGAGAGAGAGAGAGAGAGAGAGAGACAGAGAGAGACAGAGAGAGAAAGACAGAGACAGAGAGAGACAGAGACAGAGAGAGACAGAGACAGAGAGAGACAGAGAGAGACAGAGACAGAGAGACAGACAGACTGAGAGAGAGATAGGGACAGAGAGAGATAGAGAGACAGGAGACAGAGACAGAGACAGAGAGACAGGGACAGAGAGAGACAGAGAGATGGGAGACAGAGACAGAGAGAGAGAGAGAGGTAGGGTCCATTAGAGACAGAGAGACAGAGACAGACAGACATACTGAGAGAGACAGAGAGATAGGGACAGAGAGACAGACAGATTGGGAGAAAGAGGGGGGTAGGGTCTGTAAGCAACAAAAGAGGGGAGAGAATGAAACTTATGATGAATTATTATTTTTTTCTCTATACTGGTTTTCCTTCCAGGTGCCCCCCTCTCAGTCATGCTCCCTCAGAAAAGCACCTCATCAGCCGGCTGGGGCCTCCTTGCCAACACTAATCGTGTCCTTCCCACCCCAGGCTCACTTTACGGAGATAGGAAGTGACAGGCAGGGAGACCTCCTGCTCTTGGGTTCTTGGAGGGGAATACAAAGCATTACATCAAACACCGCTACCAGGCCAGCTCTTCTGGGTTGCATGAGCCAGTCAAGCATTTTGCTGCCTGCTGAATGTCATCTCATTTAACATTTTGTTAAACAACTTCTAAAGGTCTTAACAATATGACAGATGGGCCATTGACTGGGTACTTAGTAGCTAAGTACCAGTTTGGCTGGACTGGATTGTGTTTATTGTTCCTTAAGTGTTCTTTAAAGAACTCAATCCTGAAGCCCCCAGCCCCCTGCCCACCACTCAATGCACACTTTCTTCGGGACCCTGGGTATCACATTAGAGGCTTGTCTCTATGGAAAGGCACAGCGGAAAAGAAAGGTGGAGAGGTGGAGAGAGGCTCAGAAAGGGGAAGAAATGAGAAGACAAGTGGAAAGAAACGGAGGGGAACAGAAAAAGAGGCTGGTGTGGGGGTGGGGCGAGGACTAGCCAGAAGGGGGCTGTGGTTCAAAGGCAAACAGAACCGTCAAATAACACAGAGAAAAGTGGATTACTCCTGCAGATGCCAGGTCTGTCTCTTGTGGCTGCAGTTTCAGACATCCTCAGTTCCAAAGGACAGGGGTAGCTGTGTGGCCCCCCGGGGGCAGCCCCAGGACACTGACCACAGCTGTCAGTATACTCTCCTGTCTTCCTTGTGAACTCTAAGTGAAGGGACCTCATCGTTGTTTCCCCCAAGAAGTGGTTAGCAATGCTAGGCAGAATAAGCAACTCAAGTCTTGTTTGATCATGAACTTTGCCTAGCAGCACAGTCAGGCTTCTGCTTTTAAAACGGTAAACTGAGGCACGTTCAACCATTTTGCCAAACATTTTTGTATGGAAACACGGTTTGCTTAGATCCTGGAGAGTATTTTGGAAGTATAGAATCTCCTCCTTCGTGGGTAGTCACCGTAGCATGCTTGCAACCAAAGGAGCCACAGGCCACTGAATTGGGAGCCCCCAAGCTAGAGGTGGTGAAGAGCATTTGCCAACAAGAGCAGGGCTTCTATAGAGGTGTGGAAGCCAAGAATGTCAGTGACCGAGGGGTTCACACTTACAACCCGTTTGACTGTAACTGGCTCTTGTTACCTTCTCATACCTGCACCTGGAGCAGTCAAAGGATTAGGTTTAGGGTTTCCTATGTAGTCCACCAAAACATTCACACCTCCTCAAGTTCATGGCATCCTGGTTTAACTAATTTGCTACTGCTTATCTTGATAATGAAGACTGGCTGCTAGGGCTAGCACCAGATGAGTAGGACCAGGAAGTTGTTATTTTTTTGAGACTAGGTCTGGCTATTTTTGCCCGTGGAACCGCAGGCTCACATTGCCCGGGGTATCACAGACTCAAGCAATCCCCAGCCTCAGCTTCCCAGCCTGTAGCTGGGATTACAGACACGCACCACCACACCCAGCTATTTTTTTGGAACTAGGTCTCGCTACGTGCCCCTGGTGGGACTCGAATTGTGATCCCTGGCCCTGGCCATAGCTTCCTAGGCTGCAGTTTACAGGCATGCGCTACCATGCCTGTAAAATTTAAAATTTTTAAAAAAATTTTTATGATTTTCTTATAATTATTGATCCCCTTATTTATAGCCCTCCCTCTCTCCCCCACTTTCCAATGTTCCCTCCCCCCCCCTTTGGTCACTCTGACTCCCTCCCTCTGTGAGTTGGTTGATAAAGTTGTTGGTCACTTGGTCATTGTTTGGACCCATTGATCTCTTAGGACCAGGACATTTTAAATGACTATGCCAGCCCAGTGCTGGGATCCAAGTTCTCCATTGAGGTCATAAAAGCTCACAATGTTCTGGTGTTATCAAGAGCAAAACTAGTGCCTGAAAAACATAATTTCGTATTTGCCAAATCAGACTCCATCATTCTGAAGCCAAAAATGTCAAGTCACTAATGACTTTCTTCCAGACTCATTAGAAACCAATGGAGAGTGATTTGATAAGATCTTTAGTTTTGTCAAGCAGTAGTTATTTGAACATATTTCAGGGAATCTAGTCATATCTTGGAAGTTTTTTGTTGTTGGCATGATTGAACCCAAATAAATATTCTAAGAATGCACTGAGATGAGACCACAAGATTGTGTAGAAATTATATCACCATTTCACTAGAGGTTATTGTGACCAGGAACTTGGGATGTCAGCATGAAAATCACATTTTATGAACTATTTGCAAATTGGTGGATAGCGTTCCAGCTCCCCTACCTCTGACACTGTCCTTTATGTGAGAGAATTCTCTGTGACTGAGTTTGACTTTTATATGTTGTTGGATAATTCCTTTCCTCACTTCTATAAATATTCATTGAGTGCCATTTCTTCATGTTAGCTCTGTGTCAAATATAAAAAGGAAATATACCTTTTTTTTTTGAAAAAGGTCATATTTCTATTCAGGCATAGACATAGTTAAATGATAGAGCAAGACAAGTTGTGCTTACTATGGGCTCATAGAAAAAACTGTCGGGCTGCTCTGTGTCAGAGAAGACATGTTTGAGGCTGGCCATGTGTGGTAAAGGATGGGCTGTTGGTTTATATTTTCACATTATGCTTCCTCCAAGAAAATCAGGACAGTGGGAGATACTGTTCTGTTCCAAACTGTGAAGACTTGGATGACGGCTGCAACTCTTGCTATGTTCTTTCCCCCCAATGCTGGCAGCTAGTGCTTGCTTTTGTTGCTTTTGCCTCTGCTTAGCTTCTGGTCGGGGCTACCTTCCAGAGATCTCCTGCCTTCTTATCCGTGGGCCGATTATACCTTTTGCATTTTCAGAAGCAGGAAAAATGAGGTCGTCTTGTCATGCCTGAGCTGGGGATCAGGGAGGCTGTCTTGGGAGTTGGTGCCAAATATATTACATCTGAGTCTTCTGGGCCAAACTAATTGGGCCCTTAAAAGATAGCCAACTTTCAGGGTAATTAACCCAGTTCCATCTTGAGAGAGATAACAAATCGACTGAGAAAGACATCTCCAGACATTTTTAGTGAAGGAGGGCAACTCTGACTAGACTTCAGCCATTAGGGGAGAGAAGGAGGACTTTTTTTTCATGGAGACGCACAGCAGAGTCACTCAGAAACCAGTAGGTGGCTACAGACCCTCCCTACCGGCCTGAGTAAGAGGCAGGAACTAAGGCCTTGTGACTGATCTGAAGGGTCTTTGGCTTATACCAGTTAATCCAATTACTTTGGATAACAAAATAGGAGAGAAGGACATGTACCCTGAGCCACATTATCCACCTGAAAGCATTTGGGGTCCTGGCTTTATGGGCTTGGTTACCAGGGTAGGTTGTGGGGAGCAGCAGCAGAGCGTATTTCAGGCTGTACTACACTGGGGCATGCTCACGTGGGTTCCATGCTCCTTCACACAACTGCATCTTACGTCTCCATCCAGGGGTGTGCTTTTAGAAGTCCTGGGTCACTTCTAGATCAGGTTTTCTGGCCATCTTGTTTTAGCCAGTTCTGGAGCCATTGTTCAAAGACAAGAAGCTTCTGTGGGGTGGCGGGCTTACTTTTCACCGGTGAATGGCTGATCAGGGTTTTGTGGAATTCCTTTGTACTTGGGGGTGCAGTAATGGGAAATTTTGGCAAGCAAGGTCTAAGTTCAAGGGGTCCTATAACAACTTCAGACATGCTACAGATGTCTGCCTGAGAGGTAAAATTAACTGAAAATTGACCTTGAGTAGACCTAGAGCAGAGAAAAAGTGGGTGATAGAGAGTATTATACACATTTGGGGTTTATATTTAACATGCTTCCCCTTTCTTTATCTAGTAACTTCAAAGCCTAAATAATCTGGCTAGCTGTTCCCCTAAAATAGAGGGGCAGATTCCTGGTCTGAGAACCAAGTTAAGATCATAGACATGAATTCTGTCATAGGTTTTTTTAGACATCAAACATTTGTCACTTTAGAGTTAGACTATTTTACTGAAAAACTTGAAGTCTCTGCAAGCTTGAAAAATCAGAAACTCTAGCAAGTCTTTTCTCCTACATAGAAGCAACTGTCCCAGTGTAATGATGGCATCTTATTGTTGATCCAATGAACACTTTCTTGTTGACCACAGTCCTAATCACTTCCCACTGTCTGTTTCATGCACCACCTCCCCTCCATACCGTATGAGGTTGTCAGCAACAACAACAACTTTGCTACAACAACAGCAAAGAAATTACTAGTCATAAGAAAAAGGCATCTTCCAGAAAGAATATGGTGACTCCCTTTTACTTGCCTCTACCCTCAACCATAGATGGCAACTTTTACCACCCATGTTGGATCACAAATAAATATCTGTGGTTGTTTCATATTTTTGGTTTAGGCTTTAGCAGGGCAGTGGAATGTTATGATGCTTTCAGAGCTGTCAGTCTGGAGCTAAGCATTTTTTAGAGATGGTTTAAACCCATAAGCCCTCATTAGCCTTGGTGAGCGAAATGGAAATGGGAGTACAAGAACCTTTGTTATTGTCTTCCTTCTGTCTTTCTCCAAGTCTGAACTGTATTTTCCATTCTCATCACTTCTCACATGTGATGGCCTTCTATGCCACAATCCTGAGATCTTTTTACTTCCCTGGGTATGTGACAAAAGGTAGTGGGTAGAACAAGATTCTTATTTCAAGATTCTTATTTCAGCACTCAGTTGGCGAATTGTATGAATCTGATTAATTTTCACATTTGATTTTATTTGAAATGTCCCTCCCAACTTTTATTCATTTTTTTTTTGCTTAAACTTTGGATTTGAAATAACAAAATATTACAGTTGAGGTCTGATTATTGCCCTTTAAAGTTTTTTTCTCTTTTATTCTTCTATATGACCAGGCTTGACAAAAAGCTATTTTACTCTAAGAAATTAGGTTTCTGGTTATCAGGAGCCCTAAATAGACATGAATTACTAGAACGTCCTTTGAAAACCCCATGCAGCACTTGTTTCATTAAATTCCATGAAGCGACCTTAATTTAGTGGAACACTGGATAGGCTGTTCTTTTAACCTATTATCACTTTGGCCAGGCCCATAAACCATATTCATGGATGATTCCATCAAGAAGGACAACAGTGGGATTAATATTATTTCAGGATACAGTAAATGCCACAATGATGAAGCTGTTTAAGATCTGGTGCTCACGGTGTCACACTGAATGCATTGACATTTACTCTGCTATCACTTCATTTCCAATATTCCTTCCAAATCAGCCGATGCTAATGCTTCAGCATGTGTGCAGAATACAATGTGGGTGGGGGCGGGGAGACTGGGAAGGGATTGTACAAGTCCTTTGCTTTCCTTTTTTCCTCTTGGTACTGCGAGTGGAGAAATGCTACCCTAATGGTATCTGATGTGCACCAGGCCCCAAGATATCAGCTGTCAGGATTGCACAGGCTCCTAGGAACTGGGCTGTGTCTCAGTGTTGATCAAAATATGCCATGGGGCCCCTCTTGGCTGTGAGTGAACAGTGTGAGTGAGCAGTGGTGTGGGTCAGCTGTGAGCCAAGAAAGCATGGTTGGTGTAGTTAGCGTGAGTGCATTTTAGAATTGAGCTCATAGGTAAATTCAAGTGTCTCTAATGATATACTCTTAAGAAGGTCCTACTTGGGATAATTCCCTATTCTCTTTAATCCTTGGGCTTGATACTCTTAATAGCAGTAGAGGCCTAATGATACTGAATCTCTGAAAGCACATTGATAATTTTGGGAAACCTCCCTGAAGGAAACAGTAAAGATGCTATCCATGATAACATTTCTAATGGTCTGTCTTCATGGTATGACATGGAAGCTCCTAATTTTGAAGGTGAGATTCTTGGGATGGGAAGGTTTGTCTAATTCATGCTTCTCAAAGTTTGATATGTCTACAAATCACCTGGAGGTCCAGTTAATGCCAATAACTAGAGTCTGGGAGATTCTCATCCAATAATTCTGGTGTGAGAATTGAGAATCTGTATAGTGAAATAGATTCTGCGGGTCTGTGACTCGTGTTTGGGAGGTGAGGGTCTTGTCCAACCATCACTTCTCTGTTCTGTAGTGAGCATGTTCAACTTCTTGTAGCCAGGGCTTCTCATGTTCTCATCAGGCATTCAGTTCTTTGAATGTGAATATTCGTCCTACTCTACGTTGTAGTCAAAGCTCCACTCCCTGAACTTGTCAACCTATGGATCTGGTTCTAGTCTTTGGTGCTTTATAATATATATTCAAGGTAATGAAACATCTCTTCTATTGAAAGGAAGTTTGCAAGCTCCAAGTTTCCAACCTGAGGGAAACTCTCAAGGTGGGAAATAATAACCAACTTGGGGGTAAGTTTTGTCTCTGTAGCATTTAGTGTTCCTGTTAACCTCATGTCCCTCTGTTGGCCCCAAAAGACATGGTGGTTCTTGATTTCTGCTTCCACTTTCTCTGCTTCATGGTTGGGACCTTCCTCTCTTGCACTCTCACATACGTGTGTCTGTGTGTATGTATTTAAAATAGCTATCCTCCATCCCTATATTAAATTTATGGTAGCAGAGATAATGTTTAAAGATTTTTCAAGTCTATAGGTGCCTTACACATGCTAAGAGTTCAAACCATGCATATTAAATTGAGCCACACACAGATCCTACTGCAAGAAATTTATAACATTAATACAACAAGACATAAAAACCACAGTGTAGTAAATTGTCACACTACCTAGTAGTACAACAGGTAGTGTTCAGAAAGAATTTTTCAGAAAGGAAAAGTTCATTGTAGACAGAAACTATTGTAAAGGGATTTGTGGGCACAGGGGAAGAAGTTGTAAATTTAAATTGGCTTTGTATAACCCATTTAATTTAACCAAGTTTTCTGGAACTAGATGGGAAGAAAATCTGGTAGATGGTGTGGGGGTACATGTGGTTTCCTCCAAGGAGATTGTGGTGTGGGGAGGAATACAACTTGGGTAGACTTAAGGTAGGGGTCAGCATGCTTTTTTCACTAAAGGACTCAAAAGTCAGTAGTTCAGGATTTGTGCACCACATGGTTTCTGTCGCAACTACTCAATTCAGCTACTGGAGCTTGAAAGCAGTCATCAACCACATGTAAATGAATGGGCCTGACTGTGTCCTGTCAAAACTTTATGGACACGAAAATTTCAATTTCATGTAATTTTCATGTGTCATGAGATATTATTCCTGTTTTGATATTGCCAGTCATTAGAAAAAATGTCTAAACCATCCTTTTGCTTGGGTGCCATACGAGAACAAGCTGTGTGCTGGATTTGATTTAAGCTGTGGTTTGCCATGTCCTGGTTGATGGACCAGCTGTCCAAGTTGAACATTTCACTAGTAAGGGCTCCCTGGATGAGTGATTTGTGACAGATATTACCACCCAAAGGAAACTATCAGCGGTATTCATGAGAGAGAAGCTGTTTCAGAAAAATGTACAAGGAATGAGATATTGGAAGGGCTGCTTCCTCAGAAGCTGTTTCCTTATGTGACTGAAGTCTCAAGATACAGAGAGATTTTACAAATCATTCTCTTCTTTCTCCTTCTACTCTCCCTCTTCTTTCATCTTTCCAAGTTTACTTTTCCCTAACATCAGTTTTCTAATTTTTAGAATCATAAAAAAGAAAGTTCCATATCTTGGAATATGATCACCACCCTTACCTGTTGATACTTGATTTTTCTGTATGGAATATGGACAACATACACAAATATTTGGGACGACATATATTTTAGGGTAAAAAAGGAAGAGTTGCCTTCTACAGAGTGCAATAAACTAACTCTGACTGGCAAGAACTGCTTTCTTCCAGGAAAAGGAACAGGAGGAGACAATGAATTCAGGTGGGACATACTGAAATCACATTACCTGAATGAAGGTTGATAACCAATCAGGTGGACGTATTTCATAGGCAGTTGGGTGATCAGACCCAGAATACAGGAGAGAGGAATAGACTGGAGATAGAGATCTGGGAATCATCACCAAGTATTGTAGTTGAGGAGGTTCTTGACAGAACAAATGGAAAGACTAACTTGCAACCTGTGGATTTTAGGGAATAGCATGCATGTCTGGGACATAGCAACAAGTAAGAGGGAAGTAGAGGCAAAGAGGTAGAACAAGGACAGTAGCATCAATCATAGCAATTAAAGGAGCAGGGAGCAGAGAACTTAGAGGAAGAGAGCCAGCAGAATCAAAGGTCACAAGGAAATCAACTCAGAAAATATTTGAAAAATTACCAGTAGATTTAGCAAGAAGTAGATCACTAGTACACTTGACAAATAAATATTTGGGAAAGAAGAGAGAATGTGATGCTTGGGGCAAAGTGGAAACATGTTTGTGTGTGTGTGTGCACATGCATGCACATGCACATGCATGCATGCATGTGTGTGTGATGATGGTGTTGAATCAGGATTACTAGGTGTTGAATTATGTTGAATCTTGCATTACCAGGGTAGTAGCCAGGAGAAGCACCTGTCTTTAGGATCTTTCTCCAGTTGTGGTATATTTATTCAATGGAATATTATTCATCAGTCAAAAAGACAAGCTTATGTCGTTTGCTGCGGTATGGATGGAGCTTGAGGGAATCATGCTAGCTGAACGAAGCCAGAAAGAAAAATATAAATACTGGATGCTCTCACTTATAGGTGGGACATAGGAAAACAAGCAAAAATACAAGAAAAAGCTAAAACTAACAAGCTGACAACAAAATTAAAGCATACGGTGAGGGGGGAGGGATGGTAAGGGAAATTAAGGGAGGGATAAGCACAAGGGATCAGAATGACAGTTCATGGGTGACATGGTGGTGGAAGAACTTCAGGATATACAACAATGTAAAAAAATATGTAATCAATAAAAACAATTAGAAAAAATCAACAATAATCAACCCCTTCCCCCCCCCCCAAAAGTTCTCTGGTATGTCAGCTGGAAGGGCATGAATGAAACTGGATGAAATACTGTCACCAAGGGCACTGTGAAGGCTTTAAAATAAATACTTCCTTGAGGTGTCTTTTGGGAAGCACAACCAGATGGACTGCTGCTAAGGTGGCAGGTCACGGGCTCAGGGCCAATGCTCCTGCTACGCAGATGCACATACTTCAAGCTTCTTTCTGATCCCTTGTCCATTTCCACGAGCTGTGTGGAACGAAGTTGGAATTTGGATTCCCTGGCCTCTTTGGCGCCACAGGCAGAAAGCTGTTTCCTCTGGGGTGGGCACTCTCCTGTTGTCAGTCAAGATGACTGCTAGATAGTGAGAAGATGCGTCCTATCTCGTTTCTGCTCTGCTAATTTGTGGCATGGCCAGCTCTGCTCTTCACCTTGATCTGACCCTGAGGTGCAAGAATTTAAGCTTGGCTGTGGAGCCAGTTTTGGAGCAGGGGGATGGGAATTCTAGAGGCATGTCTTTAAGAAGCAGGCCTCCTCTGCATCTTCTTTTGCCAGTCCAAGAATGGATTTGTGCTCTGCCCCTCCCCCTTGTGTTTATTGCCCCTGAAACAGGGCATCCCCAACTGCTTTCTTCTTTGGTTTTTGGAGGCTGTACGGTCAGTCAGAGCTGGATGTCCACTCACCAGTAGGCCCAACAACCGAGCTTAGCTCGGCACCAGATCCAATGACACTTTCCTTCACTGCTGCCCTAAAGAACAACACTAAGTGCAATGGATCCGTTTTCAGCAAGGGCTCCAGGCATAGGGAGAGCCTGTGGCGAAGGACTAGGCATTTTCAGGCTCGTTCCATGATCTAGTTCCCTTTCTCGGACCCAAAGCCTTTGGAAGTGTTCACAGCGTTAAGGATCTGGCTGAGAGGGTTGGCTGCCTTGCCTTCCTTGGTGGGCTGAACTGGTGAGGAGCAAGCATCTGGCTTCAGCTGATGAAAGGCAGGAAATTCAGAATTACTTCCCGATTCTTTCTGCTTCATTTCAGAGTTCTTTCACGTAGCAATGGAGTGGGCCAGCTGACAGAGGCACTGTCAGGGAGACTGAGAAACAGACTCGACTTTTGAGTTGTGGGCATAGTGCTCTAGGTTGGGATTAGGGATGGACTAGGTGGTTGAGGCTTTTTCCCTTCAAGGGTGGCATGAGCCAGGAGGTGGCCTGGGGGGGAAGTTGTGAGGTTTCAAATGACTTCTTCTCTGTGTGGCTATTAGGTCTTTCCTCCTGGGCACACCTAGGGTCTTTGCTTTCTCTCTAACAAGATCTCTGACCATGGAGCCACAGGTCTTGCCCCTGGCTGGCAGGGCAGCCAGAGATAAACCAGTCAAGGGGAGTGCCTGGTGTCAAACGTTATGTTTACTAAACAAAACCGACAAGTTCTCATTGTTGCGTGAGGAAGCCCAGCAGCTCTCAATTCCCCAGAGCAGAAGAGGATCCATTTTATTGAGCTCCATAATGACAGTCCCGGCTGGAACAGCTGGGTAGTTTGTATTAGCTCTAAGAGACTCGGGAGGGCAGTTTTTCTTGAGAAAAATTATGTTTTTCATTTAGACCAACAACTGCCTGACTGGCTCAGCGTACCATCCTATAGTCTTAAAAAGAGTGGTAAAATCACAGCCCACACTGTCCCCCAATACTCATGGTGGCCAGAGTTAGCAAATACAAATAAGGGCATGTAGTTCACTTCAAATTTCAGATAAACCACCACTGCGTTTCCAGTGTAAGTATGTCCTGTGCAATATTTGGGACATACATATACTAAAAAAATGTCCGTGATTTAGTTGACATTCAAATTTAACTGGGCATTTTGTCTTTTTACCCAGTGATACTTGACACCTTTCCAAACATGTCTCCTTAGGTATTTCTGGTGACAGGAAACTCACTAACTTTCCAAACAACCATGCCATCATTAAATCGCTGAGGTTGCTAGAAGCTCTTCTGCACGTTAAGATGATGTTTCCACACATCTGTTCCTTATGTGAACTTCTGGGACTTTTTGGGATGTGCCTAATCTATCTGCCATGTGACAACCCTACAAATGTTTATTATCAGCTCGTCTCCTTGCATTTCCTCTTCTCCAGCCAACACAGCTCCAGCACTTTCAGATTTTCCCTCAAGTGAGGTGGTTTCTGGACTGCAGACACTCCTGAATGCTCTGGTTTGCTTAGCATCCTTGTCATCAGGTGGTCCTGATGGCCAGAGTGACCGCTGTATGGAGCAGCCTTTGTGTGTGTTGCTGAAGAGTTTGTCTACATGCCAGAGAGGTTCTGGCCCCACAAATCAGGCTTTCTCTCAGACTGTTTCCTAATGATACCGGGGTGCCTACCCCTTTTGGGTGCCTTTACTAACATTACTGATACACTGGTAAACTGGGAAGAAGCTTGGTATTGGCATAGTTGATACATACATTTGATAAGGAGCTACTCTCCTGTTGCTATAGACTTGCAAATTTCAAAGAAAGATGGTTTGCACTTTGATTAGCATACTTGCCTGACAGACCTCTCCTCCCCCCTAGTCTTGTATGGAGGGAAAAGAGGGATAAATAAGAGGTGAGGACAAAGGAGGAGATTGAGCCATTTTTGACCAGTCATTTTGGACTCTGCATTCTGGGGAGAAGGAGAATGTAAGTACAGGCTGTGTGGCCAAGGCTTGGGCCATAGGCCCAAGTCTGTGAACTCACACTTGAGTGTATGTGCTAAAGTGAGCCTAAGGGTTTTTGGAGAGACCCTGAGGAGGCCTTAATGCTATTGGTTCCTGTACTTTGGAGTTTCTTTCTACCGCCTAAAGTGATGACACAGCAAGGAGAAGACACATCATGCCTTTGACTGCATGCTTGGAAACTGGAGCATGCCAAAGAAACATGCCCTACTCTTGGAGCACATTAATGAACTCTGAAGGATTGGACAAGTAGTGAGGTCAACAGGACTAAGAGACTGAAGATTTTGGACAATGTTGGGTAATTGGGGTTTTCTCATATGTTTCTTTCTGTAGTAAATAATTAGGAAATCACTGTTAGAAATAAATAGTTCTTTACTTTTTAAGAGTTTGTTTGGCTTGCAATTTTAGTGAAATGGCTGCAGGTGGCAAAGGACCCAGAGAGGGTTAAACTGCAAGTGAGAGTTTTTTTTCCTCTGGTCTGGGAGAAAGAGAGCTCAGAAAACTGCAGGCAACCAGCAGGGAATTTTGAATAACAAAAGGTGGGAGTCTGTGAAAGACTCAAGGTGCTACAACTTTGAGTCTGCTTCTTAGAAAGAAGCTAGAAGAGGATTTTTGAGTTATAGGTAATAACTCCCCCACCTGATTTCACTAACACTGCACTGCTACCTGTCAGCGGGGACCATCAGATGTGTACCCTCCTGTCATTAACTGAAAGTTTATGATCCCTGAGTTCCATGTGTTTAAGCCCTGTCCATACCCGATGTGATGGTATTTGGAGGTGAGGTCATAGGGGGGTGATTAGGTCATGAAGACACAGCCCTCATAAAAGGGGTTAGTGTCCCTTTCTAGGTCCTAGAGAGATCCCTTGCCCCTTCCCCCTTTCTCTGGTGCAGAAACAGTGAGACATGGCCATCTATAGACCTGGGAGTGGGTCCTCACCAGGCACTGAATCTGCCAGTACTTTGGTCCTGGACTTCCAGCTTCTAAGAAGTGAGAGTAAATTTCTGTTGTTTATCAATCATTCAGGTGTTTTTCTTATGGTAGCCTGAGTGAACTGAGACACTCTTGTGTATATTGTGTGTGAATTTGATAGCTCTGGTTTTTATTTTAGATGGTAGTTGGAAGTTAGGACATTACTATGATCAAAAGTCAAGTTATCCTTCATTTTTTTGGCATCTGCAGATGTATCCTGAAAGAGGTTCCCGAAATGTAGTAAGTCTTGGACTGTTTTGCCCATTCAATCCAGCAATCCCACTACTAGGAATTTACCAAAAGGCTACAAAATCTCTAATCCAAAAAGACACCTGTACCCAGATGTTTATTGCAATGTTATTTACAATAGTCAGGTTATGGAAGCAACCCAAATGCCCCCAAACAGATGAATGGATCAAAAAGCTGTGGTCTATGTACACAATGGAATACTATTCATCAATCAAAAAAAGACAAACATGTCATTCATGCAATGTGAATGAAGCTACAAGGAATCACACTAGCAGAAATTAGCCAGAAAAAAAAAGAGAAATATTGGGTGGTCTCACTTATATGAGGGACAAAAGGAAAGCAATCTAAGAGATAAGAAAAATTTAAAGCTAATTTTTAGCAAAATTGAAGCATACAGCATGAAGGGGCACGGAATCTGGGGTGGGAGGGGTACAAAAGACTAAGTCGATGGTTCATGGGTGGTAAGGAGGGAGTAGAACCCCAGGGTAGATAACGGTGTAAAACAAAATAAATAATATAAATAATAATAATAATAATAATAATAAAATTTTTAAAAATACAAAAAAATTGTTAGATGTTGATGAAGCAGGCTTAGTAACACTAAAATATATTCTTGTTTAGGTCATATTGTACTTAAGGACTGGGCTGATTTTTGATCAAACTGCAGTTCCCAGATGTACCTAAAGATTCAAACTGGAATTTTGCTCCCAAAGTACACACAACTTCTTTCCAATAGTTTCAGGAATGAATGTGCTTAAATCGAGAAGCATTTAAATATCTTTTTCAGTGTTTCCTACAACACAGGTCTAATTGCTAGTTGGGATGTGATGTCTTCCCCCATTTTTGGTAAAATTTTTTAAAGAGAGATCATCACTTTTTGCCTTATTATTATTTTAAAAAATTAATTTTTTATTTCTTTTATTTTACATCATTATCTACCCTGGAGTTCTCCTATCCTCTTATCACTAGTGAACCATTATCTTAGTCTTTTGTGCCCCTCCCACTCTCACTTCCCACCCTGCCCTCCGCCCCCCCCCCTCCACC
>PVHY01004649.1:0-91798 GCA_004024945.1 Uropsilus gracilis
GGAAGGGGGAGGAGGAGGGGGGAGGAGGGGGCAGGAAGAGGGAATGAAAGAAAGCAAGCAAGCAATTTTTTTTTTGGTTAATCAAAAAAAAAATACATGTATATGTTCTCACAGAGTCAAGCCACACAAATGTATATGGGTTAAGAAAGTTACTGATTTATACTGAGTTTTAGTAGATCACCTTAATATATTCTTAAAGTACCTTCTTAATTTCAAAGTTTTCCTTTTTTGATTTTCTTAGAAAAAAATCTTACATATTTCTCAAATGACTTTCAGCATTTTAATTAAACCTCAAACTCAAGTTATTTTTTCAATCAACTAATCACCATCTGCCTGTTCAGAGTGTTAAAACTGAATGTCCTCACAGAGTTTGTATGCTGAAGTCCTAAATGCAGTGTGATGGTATCTGGAGCTGGGACCTTTGAAAGGCAATTAGGGTTAGATAGGTGATGAGAATGGAGCTCTCATTGATTGGTGGTCTTACAAAAAGTGAAAGAGAAAAATGTCTCCATGTGCATCCACTGAAGAAAGGTGTAAAAATAACAGCAAAAAGGTGGCAAGTCAAAAAGAGCTCTCACCAAATCCCAACCATGCTGGCACCATGATCTCAGATTTTCAGCCCCAGAACTGTGAAGGGGGACAAATTTTGTATTTTTATGTCAGACCAAGCTAAGACATTAGCCTAGGCATAATAGGATATCACTGGGACCTCAACGAGCAAACATGTAGCTCTTGTGTGTGAAACATACAGGTTTAATACTTTGACATTATGTTTTGCTGGTTTAGGTTTTTTGGCTTGTTTTTTATATAAATATTCTTTTCTTTGAAGGTTTATCCTACTCTCCTAAACACAGACACACACACACACACACGACCCCAAATTTAGTAGCTATATTCAATTTCTAATGCTTGTCAATAAGCCACCAATGAAACTTGGAATCAACAATACATAAATCATGTAGGAAAGGCATCTCTAAAACTGAAGGAAGAGGCAAGAGGAAATAATTTTCAGTTTCACTGACACACAGCCCATTTGTAGTCTTAGTCTGTGCATTCCATAGAATACTCTATGGGTTAGGATTTGCTTTTCTGACATATGGAAACATTGTTGTTCACTTCCTTTGAGTGGTTGAGCCCTTGAAACTTCCCACCTTTCCTGTGGGAAGGAATTCCTGGGGCTGAAATCATTGCTAACTTCCCTTTCCGAAATGGATTGCTTCTTCGTACAGGGACATGCTTCCTCTGGGCTTGCAGCTTTAAAAGGATGTAGGAAATTAAGTTAAAAAAAACTTTGGGGTAATATTTCCTTCCATTTTATTTCTTAGAAGCTAAGAGCTGATTTCCTTTAACTTAATTTGTATCTATTTTAGTTTATAGATACAAATAGGTGAGACGCTGGGTGTTAAAATGGCACATTCTATCTCTATCTGTTCATGATGGATTTGTTTGCTCCCTTAGCCAATCCACACTGACAGATTGTGCCTTCCTAGACGACTATTTCAAGGCAACGCCTGAGGCTGCCTCTGGTCATGATCAATGAGTAATGTCTGCCATGAGCATGGGAGGAAAAATAGTGGGATGCCTGCCAAGAATTTCCCATTTTTGAATATAATTGGCTTTCTGTTGCTGAGTTTCATTATATAATTTTGGAAAATTTATGCAATTGTAGGCCTTATACATATAAAAGAAAAAATATTGTCTTGCTTTTTTCTTTAACTTGGACCAACAAAAAGGTCCAAACATTTAAGTACTTTGAAATGTAGAAAAGATTTCTATCCAATGTGAAACCAGCCAAATGATTCTACTTTATAATATGCTATTACATAGTGGGGGTTTTCCTCATTATCATTGATAGTACTATGATCGTATTGCTAATAATTGTAATTCTCTTAAAATACAACTTGATATAATATTGGGTGGCCTACCAGATTATTAAAAAAAAAATGAGCCAAGTGTTTTCATATCAAAATAGAGAGCACAGAGAGCTGAGCTGGTAGTGTGACTGTTGACTCTCCTTTTTTAAATCAAAGAGAGTTCTGTGTTTTGTGTAATTGACTTAATAGCAAAACCTAAAAGTTAGACTTTGCAAAATATTTGAGACACTTCACAAAACTACTGATAAGCAGCTCTACATATTGGAGGTTCTCAAGCCTGTCCTTGAGAAAGGCATTATCTGGAAAGCCTGGGAGTGACTATAGTTCTTTAAAAAAAAAAAATAGCATTCAGTTATAGTTTGAGATATTATATCTCAAGAACTTAAATGAATATTTTTCCAGATCTACATATTTCTAGTATTTTACATTTTTTTACTAGCAAGAAATCAGTCCTTCTAGCCACCCACTAATATGAGTCAACTTGCCAATTACATTAGAAATGTTGTATAAGGAGAGACAGGGGAATTCATTTGGGAAATTAACTAAGAGTCATCATACCAGTTCATTTCCACAAACCATGATGACACATTTTAATATATTCCCAGAGAACTTCACACTGAAACTTGGACTATTAAACAAATATTCATACTAATTCCATGCTTTTGCTAAATTTTCAAGTTTTTTTAGTTATGTGGACAGATATCTAAATATGTGCTTTTTAATTTAATGGTATTTCCTTCAAGTGATAATATGCTTATCATTGCTTCTCACTAAATACTTAACAAAATGACCTTTACAAACTTGCATTAAGAAAGTGTTTTTAGATTGTGTGATTTGCTTATCATCTTCTTGAAATTCAGATATCTAAGGACTTAGCTTGTTAAAGATGAAATTTCAGCTTAGATTAATAATCAAATTTTAAAATCATGAAAAATAATTTTATTATGAAATAAAAATTATGAAAAATTATTTTTAAAATTATGAAAAATAATCAAATTTTAAAATTATGAAAAAATTTTACACACAAAATTCTTTCAGTATTCAAAATGTTTTAAAATGTGTTGAAGTTCATTTAGTACCATAAATGCATACTTTTACTATCTCTTCATTAGATATAGTGACTTTGGAATGACTAGAGAATAAATGCCTCTTTTAATTTATGCTACAGTGATCACACTCACTTAACAAAACCATATAATAGGATACAAAGATTTTAAGCCTAAAGAAATTCTTAATTCCTTTTCACTATAATTTTATTTTAAAAATTCCTAGTAGTCTAAAATCATCCACTAGAAAAGATATGGCTTGTGTAGGAAACCTATGACAGCTCTACATTTATGCATAAGACCTTGAAAACCAGGTAGAAATATACCTGAGCATTTTCTCCATCACAGTAGCATAGCATGCTGCTTAAGCTTATAGAATTTCTCTCCAGTCTCTAACTTTGAATTCCTACTTGACAACTTGTTGACTGTGTGACCCAAGTTACTTAAACATTTCTGTTCTGACTTTCCTCATACATAAATAAGATCAATAATAGTGCCTATTCAGAAAGTACTGTGGCAATTAAATAATGAGTGGAGTGTGTGTAAAGCACTTACAATAGTTTCAAGCACCAAAGTGTCATTTAAGAACTGGGACCAAAACAGGATTTGGGGGAATAAATACTGAGATTTAGGAACATGAAATAAAGCAATGGGATCTCATTTCTAAAGGAAAAGACACAACCAGGGGTATAGTGTGACTTTTCTGTCTTTTGATTCATCTGGTCTTTCTATAGTAATGTCTTACATGATGTGTCAGACTTTGACACAGATTTCAAGGTCTTTTCATTTTTCCATTTTTCAAAGGACTGAGTTCACCAGAAGGACCATAGGCAGTGTAACAAATTGACTGCTATTACAGTTGGTACCTTTAATTACTGTAATAGTTTGACAAAGATGGTATCAAATTGATCAGATATAATGGTTTATTTTTATATACAATGTGTCATCTGATTATCCTTAGATAAATCATTGAGTCTTGAATGCAAAATTTGTAAAGAACTGGGATGACTATGTATGCCTTCTATAATAAATAACATAATTTATGAAGCATGAACTATTGTTAACAATTATAGAATAAACCTATGAGGCAAAACAATTCAGCTTATTGGCAAATAACATTATACAGCCTACTGTACAAGATACTATTGTAGAATTTTAAAGTTGAAAGAGGCCTTAGAATCCACATAATCTAACCTACTAAATATTACACTCCAAGTAGTGAGAATACCAGGGAATGAGTTATAAAAAATAGAATTGAAAAAAAAAAGAGGCCCTTAACATCTAGGCCTAGTATTCTCATTTTTAATCTATTCCAAACTATCTTCCTATTGCAAAGTTCAGTATTTTCCCCTTTGAATTAACATTGCTGGTCACAAAAGTGAATTATATTTTCACTTTATGGCTAGCTTAAAATAATTAAAGCACCTCTAATTAAATGCTAAGTGCTTTCCTTGGCTCATTGCCACTATATATTTCTCAAATGATTTATTGTCCAGAGATCCTCAGTGATTTGTGTCAACCACAATGCAAAATGCAAAGGAACTCAGCTACAAAACTAGGGATGCTATGAGAAACATTGCTAATGTTTCCCTTAAAATAACTTAACAGAATGGAAATGGGAATGGGATTTTTTAAAGCTATTTTATTGTAATGGAAACCTTTTCATTTTTCATTGTTTCTTAAAATCACAACGCATCAGTAGAATCAACAGATAATATCTTGGTTGTTGCCACTTTTTGGAGCTGAACATTTGGAAATAACAGGTTAAGCTTTAGCACTGTAGATTCTAACCTTAGTTCTAAATACTACATCACTTCAGGCAAATGGTATATATTTATGAGGAAAAAAGTGGTTGCTACATTTATTTTCCTGATGTAAATTTTATGGATAAATAAAATATACTCAATATATTACAGTCATGCTGTCCAAAGGAACTACCTTGTGAAATAGGAATATGTGGTACTTGACAGGAGATGACTTGATGATGACTCAAACTGCAGTGGCATTTTATTAAATCCCAAAAAAAGTATTATATTCTGTTTTATTGCAGTGACATATCAAAAGCCCAACTGCTTTATTTTTTTTATTATTTTTTTATTTACATATAAATTTTACAACATTGTAATCTCAAGGATTTGCCCCCCCCACCCTACTCTCCCTCCCCCCCCCCCTTTTCCTCCTGCTCAAAGTTGTGTGCTTCAGTTTGGTGCTTAGTTTGTTTTTATTTTTCCTCAAGGCTTTTGTTTATTTTTTTCACTATATCCCATATATTAGTGAAACCATTTGGTTTCTGTCTTTTTCTTTATGGCTTGTTTCTGCTAATATGATTTCTTCTAAATACATCCATGTTGTTATGAAATCATCGAATTTGTCATTTTTAATTGATGTGTAATATTCCACCGTGTATATATACCACATTTTTTCATCCAGTCATCCATTTGGGGCATTTAGGTTGTTTCCATGACCTTGCAATTATAAATTGTGCTGCAGTAAACATCCGAGTGCTTTATTTTTTAGTACTTTTACAAGTGCTGAAAAGTTTGGATATATCTTTCACTGCTGACTGAGAAGAGATGAAGCGCTAAGACAAGGTATGTTGTTATTTTGATGATCATATTAATAGTTCCCTTTTGTTCTGAAATCCAGTGGTATTAGGGTTCAGCAGTACACTCACTCTCACTAGGTACTAGCAGTACCTTTCTTTCCTTTCCCTTGTCTCTGAAGTCCTCCCAAACTCCACTAGGTGATCAGTATACCCTTTTTGCTGAACCAAAAGCATATAAAATACCTCTTTAAACAGAATTTGTTCCACTATATAGCTATGCTTTATACCATATTTGTTCTCACTGGAGTGCAATAACTGGATCATACTCATCTTCTATCTCATTGCCCCCTACAGAGGGAACCATCAAGATGAGTGTTAATAAACTTGATCCAATATCTTTACTGCATTCCTTCAAATTAATTAAACAAATCATATTAATTAATAATAATTTTATCCACTTAATAATTTTATCTGCATTAATTTTTTGTGGCCAGGAGTCACAATAGTGAATAAAACATTTTTTAAATGAGAAACAAAAGTCCATTCCCCTACAAATCAAACATGGAAGCAGCATAAACACTGTACATACTGAACTTAGTCCATATACTGAAATTGTTTGATAGTTGTATTTCAAAAGGAAAAAAGCATGGTTAAAGGTCTTTTTTTTTTTTTTTGGTGGTTTCTGGAGAAAGGAAAGACAAGGTAAACATGCTTAGGTTTGATTGGTTTGAACAATTTTAGCAAGCTTAGGGACATAGGAGCTGCCCTCGTCTGGTGCCTAACTTTGAAGTGATTAAGACAGGTGACTAGTGACCTGGAGTGGGAGTCCCAGAAAGGAGTTAGGGTTTGAACTCTGGATGGCTTGGTTGCATCCGAAAGTCACACTGGCAGGTGAGCAGTATGTCATTTCTAGGGACTGACTAGCTCTAGTCTCTGCAAGATCAGCAAGGCTCAAAGGTGTCAGCACAGCAAAAAACAAACAAATAAACAAAAAAAAACTAGAAAGTGTTGCTAGCGCAATTTACAAATGCATAAAATTAAACAAATTTAAGCCAGTAGTGAAATCTAACAATTATTTCTTTACTATATTATTTTTATTGTATTATAGTCTTTTCTTATTTCACTGCAAGAATAAATGTGTTTAAATGATTACTTTCCTAACCTTTTTCATTCTTAATTGAGAAGCAGAATTATGCTCAGAGAATGACAGGGCTTCATAAATAGTGCAACCTCAGGGAATGTTAATCTTCCCTTGCCACACTTTCTCTCCCTTTCCCTTTTTTCATCACTTACTAAATTTTTATTGTGTATAAAGCTGGTCACAAAGGACATGCATTTTAGTCTTCAAGGAGAGGACTACCCAACAGGAGCCACAGATTTTCGATAAATAACGACAAATGGAATGAATTATTTGGCATCCCGAGACACCAGACAGTCACTATGCCCTCATTGGCCTAAATTCAAGGGCATATTGTGTAAGTCATTTTTAATATAAGTTAATACAGTTGAATTAACGACTCATTAATTCATTATGCATTTTCAAAGTTTGAACTTGAAGTCTTCTGAAGATGGCAAGCAATAGAAATTTCTTTTTAAAATTTTATGTGGTCTATTAAAAGTACATCATAAAAATAATAACAAGATATAAAGTAGATTCCTACATTAGAGGTTTTCATTATGCCTGTAAGGCTGCTCCATACATTTATACTTATTTGGTGTCTACTATATACACAGAAATCTTTACTGGGAAACTCCAGATTTATTTAACTTGAAACATCACATAAAAAAATTTCTTTTCCTCTATAAAGTTCTGTGATCTGTTTTAAATCCAATTACTGCCTCAAACATACCACTAACAGGCCATGACATAACTGCCAATTATTATTTAATTAATATGATTTTTGTTAAAATAAAACATACAGAGAAATCCTCTATTAAAAATAATAAAATAAAAATTTTAAAAGTTATTACTTTAAGGATTTTGTGTTTTTTCTGGGTAATAGTTATGTTTTCATTTAGTAAAATATTAATTGGCATTTTTATTAGATTCAACTATTTCGGAATGTAATCCTGAGTGAAATATTCTAAACCTCCAACCAAAAGAGAGTTGGCTATTATCAATATAAGGTAACACCCAATAGTCACCTGTAATGCACAAAGTAGATGCAACATCTTCTAGATTCTTGATCAGAAAGGTCACAACAGACTCAACCTTGAGCCTACTGGCAGGGGAAGGCTTCCTTTGTTCTTGAGTTCAGCCTTCACATTCTCGGGGTGTGACAGCCCATGACCAAGGATAGGAAGCAATAGCAGCACCTCCAGGTCTTCCTCCCTCCCCCTGCTTGCCTACCTTCCTTATTTAGTACAATGTGCTAATATTATGTTGTCTCTGCTCTACAGTGGTAAAAGTAGTTACTTAGGTGAATTCATAAACTCTTAGAGAACTTCAAAGGTTATCTAACTGATCTTTTTATTTAGAAGCATGATTAGATAATATATATATATATAGTTATATGTATTTAAGAAAGCAATGTGCTTTGGTTTTTACAATAAAAATAAGAGTTATTTCAATAAAAGACTATCAATTCACTAGGAGTACCTCCACAGACTTGTCATGAATGCTCTTCAGGTAAAGACTTTCTATGGAACATTATTGAGCTACATTACAGATAATTTGTAAAACCTATCTATCTTCATTCATCTTTTATAGATAACCTTTGTGCTTTCCTTTTTAATAATTCAGTTTCTGAGTAGACATTCAGAGCATTTTTGCTCTTTGATATCATGCTCATTGCTAGATGGCTTGCTGAACATTATTGAAACAATAAAATCTAATAAAAGCAGTCTTTCTCAGATATTTTTGGCATATAATATACCTTCCAAATTGACAGAATTTCCAATAAAGATGCAGCTCTCTGATTATCTGAGATTCCCTGATGATATAAGAGAGTCAACTTTAATGTTTTTATTCCAAGTGTGATCTGTGAACCACCTGCATAAGAAGCTACTGGAGTGTCTATGAGGGATGTTATTCATCTCACTGTAAGGAGATAAATAATGTCCTCTCAAAATTCCTATCTATTCGAGCCTCATTTGATCTGAAGCTTGGGTCTTTGCAGATACAGTTAGTTAAGCTAAAACAAGTTCATGTTTGGATAAAGGTAAGCACTAAATCCAGTGACTCTTATCACCCTGCAGATGCTCTCCACTGACCCAGGATCAAATCCAGAATCTAATGCTGCTTCCAAGGCCCCATTGTCATGGTCCCTGCTTACCTTCCCATTGATGTTTTTGCCTGCTTTGCTCTCTGTAGGATAAATGAATTATCAAGGTTTTTACCCTTCTGCCATTGGCTTCTATGACCAGCATCTGTGGTATTACACTTCCTCTATGATTGTACATGCCTGGCCCATGGATGTGCGCATGTATGAGTGGGTTCACTTGGGCCTAGGAAGAGACGATAAAGGGGTGGCATCTCTGGGAGAGAATGCGGGAGCATGGAAAAATGCCAGTGAGGAAAGAATATGGAGGGTAAGAAGAGTATAAAGAGAATGGGAAGGGAATACCAAGGGAGAACCCATAGAAAGAGCACAAAGAATCTTGGGGGACTGAGGGGCTCCCCCACCCCTGCCCTACCCCTGCCTACATCCTTGCCTGCATATCTGGTTGTCTGAGAGAGCATTAAAGCCTCTAAAATCCAGCAAGGGGTCTGACAGTCTTCTTTAACTGCTGGAACCAATAAAGAACCTACCTACCCAGATCAGCCTGGTTGCACTATACTTAGATTCTGTGTTCTTAATACTTGGTGCTTCTTTCCACTTTTGCAAATCTCCATGTCTTTCCTTACTTTTAAACCTCTACACATACTATTACTTTGACCCCCCAAAAATCAAGTAGTCTTAACTAATATATCATAGGAATAATTCTATTTCTCCAAGTAAGGCTATAAAAACAAAAACATCAAACATCATGCTTTGCCCATTCGTCAATTATACAGTTCTTAGCCCATCAACATTATTGGTAAGTTTATGGGAGTATTGAGTCTTGGATAGGATAGAGGAGAGATGTTATGGAACTAGAGGATAGTTCTTCCTCTGTCCTGAAGAAGCTCAGATATCTCAGAAAGAATAGTATATACTTGGGGAGAGAAAGAAAGCAGCCACACAAATACTTGTAAAAAAAAAACCTTTAAATTACTGGAAAATTAAATAACATTATAATATTCAAATTTGAACCACAGAAGGGAGAAGACCAAAAGACTTGACAGAATAGGGTCAGAAGAGATGCTTTAAACCTAGTAACAAGTGGTTATCTGTGATGGGGAGATAAAGAGAGGAATTCTCATCAAGAAATAAAGCACCAGAGGACTAAAAGTTAGAAATAAGTCATTTACACAAGGTTTTATAGACTAGTATAATTATAATTGTGTAAGGTGGTTTTGTATTTCAAATGTTATTTAATTCAATGTATGCTAAAAAATCGTAACTAGGACATTAACTTCATAATTGCAAAACTATTATTATACAAAGACTACAAGAGATAGTAAAATTATTTAAATTAGAAATAGACCATACCACCTAGTGAGCTGATTTAAATGAAATCATGGAGTAAACTAAAGAAGTATAAATAATGCAACAATCAGCAAGGTCCTACTCAAACCAATGAGGATTGGGGTTCACTGGACACATCACTAGGTATTCTTTAAAGGACTATAGATGATAGGACAAGAAAGAAGGAAGAGCTAGAGAACATATACATTTACATTTACTTGGTTTTGATTTTCTTAATTTTTGAACAGGAAAAAACAGAATGTGCTTGTATGAGAAATAATTTTTGCAGCAAAGTATTCATAATCATGGGTAGAATTCCATGAAATTGCTGGAATAGAAAAGTGCATTCTGCACATGAACAGAGAGAACTGGATGTGGTAGGTGAATCACACATTTATAAATCAGAATTGTGGTCAAATGTACAACATTATGATGCTTTTCTTCACAGCAGCCAGGAAATTACAAAGGGGAGGCACCGAAGAGAAAGCTATTGTTTCAGTAAAATATAAATGTTCGGTCAAATGTATCTACAATGCCCCTTTATTCACCACAGGAAAAAAGCATGAGACTTAGGAAGAGAGCATAAAGAAATGTTTGCAGGGAAAATAATTTGGGAATAAGAAAAGACATTTCATGTATGAAGCATGAAAATAAAGGTGAGATTTCCCATTGGTTAGGAAAAAATATGTGTGTGGAATCCTCCTATGCACTGATTTTTTTTAAGGTGGGTAAATTTTATTTTTTTAATTTTTTTATTATTTAAATAATTTATATATATATATATATATATATTTCACATCATTGTGATCCCTGGGGATCCCCACCACCTCCCCTCCCATATTACTGATCATCAATGTTTTTGTAGTAATCAGTGTGCACATTTGAATTGATTGAATAAATTGTATAACACCAGTCTAGAGAGGGAGGCTGAGGCTAGGAAATGCTTGAGTCTGCGGGTTTGAGACTACCCCAGGCAACATAACGAGACCTAGTTTCAAAAAAACCGCTGGGTGTGGTACACACCTGTAATCTCAGTTACCTGGGAGGCTGAGGATTGCTTGAGTCTGTGGGATTGGTACTATACCAGGCAACATAGCAAGACCTAGTCTCAAAAAATAAAAAATTAAAAAATTGTATAACAAGGGCAATATAAAGTGGGTTTTATAATTATATACATATAACACTTAAAAAACAAAAAGATAGTATAGCATTTCTTTATGCTAAAAGTAAAAATAACCTTACCACGTACACTAAGATCAGGTAGAATTCATTTAGTATTGTTACTGTAAGCCTCTGATAATACCTAAATTAATATTAAGGCCAGTAAGACATAAAGCCTGGAAAGTAAGCAGTCAGCAAGTAGAGATAGTCTTTGCGTTATGCAAACTACATTTTTGTTTTTAATTTCTATTTTCTATTATAGCAAAATCTGTAATGCATTTTGTTCCCCTCAATGAAATTCACAGGATTTTGAAATCTGTTACTAACATTTTAAAAATGTATCCAAGCCCCAACATACTTATAAATAGGTGCTTTGAGACAGTTTGGGCAACACAACCATTTTTTATTTACTTAATTGATTTCCAGACTTTCCTTCTAAATAAGCCAACATACAATTAGTCAATGGCAGGTTTTCACAATAGTTTAACTGGCAACTTTAAGGCATCAACTTAAAACTCATTATACCAAGAGCTACAGCTGTCTGCTTTTCTGACTTGTCATTGATCATCATACCTACCCTAGGTTCTTTTAAGTCACAGTTCCTTTTGCATTTACTAACCTAATGAGCCCAAAAAAATGAAAAAGAAATGAAGTTTCAAAAATCCTCTCTGAAAGTTCTTTTGAGATTCAGAGCTACAGTTCTTCGAGCCAGGACTGAGTAATCTAAAATAGGAGCTGCAACAGAGGCTTGCCAGCTGTTACACATTTACCCGTCCAGCTACATTTTCCCCCTCCCCAGGCTGAATAGTTATAAATGGCCACTCTTAACCTTATTTGGATTAAAATTTATACCATCCACCCATTGTGATATTGTCTTAAAATCTGCATGCTCATTTTTTTTAACTTCACATTTATATTGAAACCAGTTATCTCTGATGTCTGACCATATTTTAGGGACTACCAAATGCTATCATTATAATATTGGACAGATTAAAAAAATTGACCTATTTGTCAGAAGGATAAATTAAAATGGAGTTGTTCTTTGTCACCAAAAATCCCAATGAATTAGCAGTTATGTACCTTTGTACTGTTAAAAATGTATGTCAAGTTTGCTACTTCAAAAAACTGTGAAATGTTGCAAGGGCGCATTGGGGTACCAAAGACCACTCCATGCTTGGAAATTCAGCATATAGTTGTACTCACAGTTAAGTCTGAAATCAGCAATGGAACAGAGATAGACAGCTGATCTTAAGGGAAAAGGCACAGGCAGAATCTGGAGGAAATGATGCATAGGTTTCCTTACGCTCATCTTCTGCTGTTGAGAAGTCACCCAGAGCTCACTGTTCCTCACAAAGAAAACACAGCAACGTGCATGTGTTGTTTCAACCCAGGGAAACCTACTGGAGACTCAGCATCTAAGGTTTTGATCAGGAACTGATCATGTAAGCACCCTCTGTTTAGCATGTACCAAAATTCCAGTTTCCAGAAGGAAAGCAAAAGTTCAGCATAAACCACACTGTGCTATTGTCTGGACACAGTGAACCAACCTTATTAGTTAATAATGGTGAGCAACTGCTGATATTTAAATTGTAGATATCAGCCATGACCAATCTTGTAAATAAGGCTTTCTGGGATAGAAGTCTCAGATCTGCTGCATTAACCCTTTTCTTCACAAAAAGCCTTTTGTAGCTGTTCTAGTTTACAAAAGATATCATTTAAAGTCAGGGTAAAGAAAAATATTTGTAAATTAAATTTTTAGATATTGAAAGCATCTGAGGAAAATCTGGAAGCTGTGAATTTCATCTTCAAATATAATAAATGAATTTTTTTCATACTGAAAAAAAAATTAGCTTTTACAAGTAACCAAAATAACTCATAATTATTTTCAAAAATGCTATGAGTTAATGCCTTTTCCACAATAAGATTAATAAATTTATAGGTGGAATGTTTCATCATTTTGTGGTATTAACTCAACTTTAAAAACAGAGACTGAAGAGGTATGAAACTATGCTCCTGAATAATATGTAGTGTCATAAAAAAATTAAAACAGAAACTGAAAAAGTATATTTATTCCATGTGTTTCATATTTAATTATCCTAAGCAATGACAAATCTCACTAATGAGAATTGGTTTGATGTTTTCTTATAGTTCACAAAATATTTAAAATTTATTCTGTTTTGTCTTTGCTATCCTAAAGGGTTATGTAGTGATCAGGCAAAAATATTTGGGTCGAATAATGTGCTTAAACTAATGCAAGGTGTGAACTTTAATATATACAAGTAGTCTAAAAGCTAAGATCAGTATTAGTAAAATAGATGAAGGACCTTGTTTCTTATGCTATTTTAGGGCTTATAAATAAAGCAAAGGCCACAAACTGAAATTTCAATGTGTCAAATAAATATACTAACATTTACAAAACTCTTGTAGAACATTTGACTTTAGAAATGAACTTAATTGTACTGAGGAATTTCCTCATTATTTGATGACTTGGAAACTAGTTGCATTATCTCAAGTAGCATGCATAAATCAAAGTCCCTTGCTTCATGGCATAAAGACACATTGGCTTCCCCTTGATATAAGATGCTGCTATATAAAAAAAAAAAAAAAACCCAGACTGAGTTAGCACTATGAAAAATTATTTTAAACTAAAGGAGACTATATTGTCAGTGAGTAAGCTTAAATTCCCTATCCCACTTCCTCTCATCCTCCTGTAACTAAGTCAGAAGGTTGATACTGTAATTTCTGTAACCTCAGTTACAGAAAATTAGAAATTTTGAATCTTTATTTTAGATTTTACTGCATGTGTAGCTGACCATATGACATTATTGATGAATAAATGAATCCGTATTATATGGCATTACCCATGTCAGAAGTAACTTGATTATAAATTAGACCCTGCACCATGAAGGTTGTGTTTCTGTGATTCTTGATTTAGGGTCATTCTTCAAGTTTTAGAATATGTTTCGTGTGTTTCTTCAATTGCTAGCTGAAGTCTCTTTAGAATACACTGAGATCTTCTTCCAAGACCCTATTAAAGTCAATGTATTAATTAGCCTGTACAAAACATAATTATCCACATTTGAGACAATCCATCTTGTCAATTTTCCTGATGTGAGAGCACTTAACATGCAATTGCATTTATACAGATTGTTTCTAGAATGCTTTGTAGCATTGTGCCTAGCATATAGGAAAATCTTAATAAACATTTCACCGAAGTAGAAAAGGGGAGAAGGGAGGAAGGAAGGAGGGGAAAGAGGGAGGAAAGAAAAAAGGACCAAAACAAACCTAAACTTAAAAAATCCATCCTGACTTTCAAATCCATGCCCCCCACCAAGAACATCATCATAGTTTTGACTCAATCTATTGAATCCAACATATTTTCACCAATATAAAGTAATGTGAAATAATATTGATAATTATTAAATATAACAGTATTTGAGTAATGAGGATTGATGAGTATGAAACAAAGAAAGCTTAAAAATTACAGGAACAGTAAGTTTTAAAAATCTGCTTGATTTACTTAGAATGCATTAGCTTCAAGAACACCCCAACAAATTAAATGAAACCAAGAGGGATGCATTTTTTATATGAGAAGGTGAGGAAAAAGAGCTGGCAGTGATTCAGCATCTCAATGATGCTCTCAAGAAAGAGGCTTCTTTTTCCTCTCTGTTTTAAGGTCTGTGGATTTCTTCCTTTTTGTTTTCAAGAGTGCTGTCACAAATTCAGGCATCATTTATAGTGTTCAAATAAGGTAGGAAGGGTGAAAGTTGCTTCTAGCTATATCTTTCTAATCAGGAAAAGAGAAACTACCTTAGAAGATCCTTAGATTTCATCTTCTCTCAGTCATCAGAATTAGGTCAAATGAGCACTCTATTTGCAAGAGAGGCTGTGAACATAAGTGTGCTAACTACTAATCTCTGCAGTGAGTGGAGTAAGAGGAAAACAGGTTGAGGATTCATGCTAAGTTGGAAAATTCATGTTTGTAACTATTTTCTTTATATATCATATTATGTTTTCAGTTCATTTGCTTGTTATTTCCCCCTTTATGGACTTTCTAAATCGTTCTCTTATCTTTTAGTTTTTATACCTATAAAGAAGGACATGCTTGTTATCTAGAAATTCTATCCATTCTCAAATCCCATTTCATAGTCTATTAAATCCAAAATAATTACAAATTCCTTCTTTCTTATTTCTTTTTCTCTAAAGTTCTAAAAGATTATGAAATTTCACACATGCTATTACATCTTACCTCCAATTAGATAATTGTTTAAAACAGAATGATTTATGTTAAAATTCATGCTCTATCATTGAATAACTTCAAGGTTAGTATAATTTAAAATAGTAATAATAATATAAAAACCTTTCCATAGCATTTATTAACTGCCAGGAACTCTTAATTTTTTATATATATTAATACATTAATCTTCACAACAATGTGATTTTACAATTTAGTAAACAGCCATGATTTTAGTTAGAAAACCAAGCAGAGACCTAAAGAAATTGACCAATATCATACAGCTATTAAGTGACAGAGTCAGATTTAACATCAACAATCTGCCTCCAGAGACTGTGACCACCATACTTTACTGCTTCTTTGAAGATGTGTTGCTTCACTTCTCTGAGCTTCTGTTTTCCTACTCTAGAAATAGGGTAGTAATATTTACCTTCACATATCTAATAACAGGATCAAAATGCCTAAAAGGATTGGTACAAAATAGGAATTCAATACATGATATTTCCCTTCCTTATTTTCGGTGACTCCATTCCCTAACAACAACTCAGCGAACATGTAAAAACACCAGTCAATAATTCTTGGGGATTCATCTTCTCTAGGCTGAAGAGCCCCAAATCATTTAAAAGTCTTCATAGGAGGAGTTAAAGAAAAACCTTCTTAAGTACTAACATACATTTCAATTTTATATATTGCTTACATGTGTGAAAGGACACGAATTTAAGATATTAGGCTCTCCACTCCTTGGCATCACTACCCAGATTCACCACCAGCACTGGCACCCTGACCATCCCTACCCTGTCCTCAAAGTACACATTTTCTGAGTTCACTGCCCCATAATGTGAGTGGCACACACATTGTCCTGAGGCATGACTGACACAGATGCATAAGGAATCAGAAGCAAGTTCTTTGCTGTAATTGCAAGTAAGATCTTGCAACACACAGCAGGTTTCATCATTGTGAAAGCAAGGAATCTAATTCAAAAGATTTGTGATTTGGAAACTCCAAAGACTAATCTCTAAAGGAGCTTGTTTAACATAAATTCTATATCATTTAACAAACAGGCTGAAAAAAATTTTTTGAATATATGAAGAGTTACATAACTCTATTCCTGCAAACAAGATTATGGTGGCCTACAGTTGAAGGGAAAGACATCTTTGAAACCTCTCAACTCCTGAGAGGACCTTGATACCTGCTTGTTGAGGCTTATTGTGATAGCTTGGTGATGGAGGATATTTTATTTAGCTGACCCACCACCCATGCCATATTATATACTTATTTATTACAAAATAAATGTAGAATTTATCTGCCTGTTTTCCTCATCTCCCAAATGTTCCACAAGCCATAACTAAATATAACATCTGGTGTATATTAGTCATTTAATAATTATTAAGTGAATCTATTCATCAGGATTTCAAAAGCAATTGTGGAATGTCAATGAAAAAAGTATGTAACCACATTCTTACTTGAATACGCATATTTATCTACCATCCCCAAATGGTTAACTTCATAGTTTCTGGAGCCAGAGAGACTTGAAGCTGAGTGACTATGGATGAGTTATATTTGTTCTCACAGTGCCTAAGTTTTCACCTCTATAAAATGGAAATGGTGATTTCTATATCTTGGGGTAATTTATATATTAAATCAGCTTACCCTTAAATACTTAAAACTGTCTGGCACAGAGGTGCATTATGGTGCAGTATAAGTTAATAAATACTCAAAAATATACATTCCTTGAATGTCTGTCTTTTGCAATCAGCCTGATTTTGAAGTTACGGTTAAAAAAAAAAAAAAAAGATTTGCTTTCAAAGCATTGAAAATGTATCACAATCAAAAACAAACTTGTATTGCCTTTACATTTCAAAAAAATATCCTAAAAATTTAAAGAGAAATGACTTTAGTGTAGACATAAGTCGTTAGGTCCCTATAATAATTCCTTTACCCATATCACATATTGCTGTCAATCACATTGCTTCCCACTAAGCCCAGATGTGGTTTAGAGACTCATTCTCAAAACAGAGGCTGAGAGCTAAGCCAATCACCAATTAGGAAGGTTATCATAAGTCATTTTATTCTTAACTAGAAGACTTGTTTTGCAAACATGGACTGGGCTGAGTAGGGGGCAGAGCCAGGCTAGGGAGGCTGGGCCAATTTATGGCAAGCAGGCAGGCTAGGCAGTATGGGTGGGCAGGGGGGCTGGGAAGAAGGCAAATCCCCTAGGCCCCATAATCTTCACATTCTTTCTGTATTCTCTACATTCTACTTGGGCTCTGCTCTCCTCTCCCCCCCCCCCCCATTTACCTCCAGGTGGCATTCTCTCCCCTCCCCAGGGTGATGCCCTTTTATCCCCTCCCCACTAGCCCCAGGTGTGCCCACTCACACATGCAAATACCCACTGGGCCAGGTATGTACAATCACAGGGAAGGTGCAATACCACAGGTGCTGGTTTAGAGGCTAATGGTGGAAGGGTAAAAACCTAGATAATTAAGTTCATGAGTTATTTCAGTGTGTTTGACTTTCAACTCTTTTCTGTGAAATTATTTTCTTTTTTCTACCTGTAACTGAGGTTACCTGTAACTAAGGTTATCAACTCCGTTCATCACTCTTAGAATGAAAGTATGTGTTATGCAAACTTTGGAGATGCACCCCAGATTCCTGGTCCACATATTCTCTATACTCCCCTTGCCTTAAACATATATGAGACCTGGTGAATGTAACTTCTTCCTGAGATTAGGTTAAATTTTATGTGGAAAATGAAGGGATTTTGCAGATGTTATTAAAGTCCTTAATCAATTTTTTTGTTTTGTTTTGGGTTTTTTTTTTGCGACTAGGTCTCACTTTGTTGCCCCGGGGAACTGTGGACTCAAGTGATCCCTAGCCTCAGCTTCCCAGTTTGCTGGGATTACAGGCGCATGCTACCACAGCCAGTTATTTTCTGAGACTAGGTCTTGCTGTTTTGCCCCAGGTGGGTCTCGAACCCACGGACTCAAGAGATTCCTAGTCTTGGCTTTGTTTTATAGGCTGCGATTAAAGGCACGCGCCACTATGCCCAGCTAAAGTCCCTAAGCAATTGTATTTCAGTTCATCATCAAAAGGGAGATTTTATAGGTGTGCTTCACCTAATCACTTGAGCATTTGAAGAAACCTAGAGGGCAGAGTCAGAAGTTAAAGACCTTCAAAAATCTGTTTTACAGGTGCTAGAACCTATATTTCTAACCACTGCGTGTATGCACAGGGCTCTGTAGCTTTCTTCTTAAGCTCTTGTCATATTGTCTGTAGCAGCTTATATGAACTATTTTTTTAATTGAACTTACATTTTATGGGACATTACAGTAGTTTCAGGTGTGCATCATCAAAAATCAACATCAATAGAAACTGGAAGCCACAGCGGATTCTCTCAAATTGGCTTTAAATAAATTAATTACCATGTTGTGGACAGGAATGCCTAGTAGTCCTTGACGGACAGCCCCAGAACTGAAGGCTTCAAGCCCTCAAGGAACTGAGTCCTGCCAACAATCAGTGAACATAGAGGGGAATCCCAAACCCCAAATGAAATAACTCCAGCTGACTCCTTCATCAGAGCTTTCTGTAACCCTGAGAAAAGAATCCAGTTAAATTATACCTGGACTCCAAGCCCACGGAATCTGTAAGAAAATAAACTTTTATTGCCTTAAGTCACTAAGTTTGTGTAACTTACTATGCACCATTAGAAAATTATTAACACAAGGTCTTAATACACATTTTGTAGAAGGTCTGTACTTTGCTTAAGTCTGTACTTTTTATATAAACTTTAATGTAGACTCTAAGTTATAGTAAGTCACCTTTAAATGAAATTTTCGTATCTTGCCATAGCAGAAAGAACAACATAGATATTCTTTAAAATGGTTTCAGCTCCCTGGCAAATTGTTATTTGTCACACCCAATGCAATCTTTAAAATCACTTCTCAATCCCAAATATAAACTGATTTGAAATAATTCCTGCCAAGTTGTTTTTTCTTAACAATTCAACTGCTAATCCTATTACTTTGACTAATAAGTTGGAGGGGGAGAGGGCGGGAAGTGAAACTCCAAAAGTCTTCCATAGACTGAGTTTTGGGGGTTTTTTCATACTCTTCTGCCATTAGCTCTTACGACCAGCACCCGTGGAATTGCATGCTTCCCCATGACCCAGCCCAATGGGTGTCTGCATAAGTGTGTACACCTGGGCTAGGAGGGAAGGGAGAGAGGAGCAGTGTCACCCTGGGGGGGGGGGGGGGAGAGAATGTCAAAAAGAACTCCAGACAGACTGGAAGGAGAACTGAGGGGAAATTCAGAGGAACAAAGAGGAGGGGAAAAGGGAGTGATTTAAGCAGCTGTTTCTTTACTGGCCGTTTCTCCCCCTATTTATTGTAAAAACGTCTATGAAGATAATGCCAAGGGTTCCCGCATTCTTCTTCAGCTTCTTCAGCTTCTTAGAAGCTAAAACCAATGATAAACCTACCCAGATTGGGATGGTGGCAAAAAGCCCTGCTTTGAAAAAAATTTCTCTCCCTCAGATACAATGACTTAAAGTTAAATCTCTTAGAATCAGCACCACATTTTCACCAAGAAAAAGAGTCATATATGGCTTAGAATAAATGGCAGTCATTCATTTATCTCAAGCATTTTGTTTTTATAAAAGCTTTTTTTAAAAAAAAATATGAGCTACAGTATTCTAAATCTTATGAAATTTTTCTTGATGGCAATTTCTCATAACTGTTGGGAACAGACTAATCAAAGTAACTCCATTTTGTTCAAAACCTCCATTTGGAAACTAGTATCCTCTCCCTGCCCTCAATGGAAAGTACCTGCCATGGCTAGCTGTTTCTGCCTCCCCTTATTTTGTTTCTTGTTTCTACCTCCCCTTATTCCTGGTTGTTTCTGACAACTGTTTGTCCTCCTGATAGATGATGGATGTCAGCATTATTGGGAATGCGTAGAAACTGCGTCCCACTTTTATGGGAATGTGTCCTACACCTGCTTGTTTGCTTCACAATAGGGGGTGGTGGTGGTTTTGCCCTATAAAAGGTTGTAACAGAGACTGCTTGGGGTCTCTCTTGCCACCTTGATTTGGGAACCCTGGTGCACCAGTAATAAACCTGTAGTTTCGAATTATAGTCCATGTCCTTATGTCTTATTGAGCAGCCTGCGAATCACAACAATAACATACCAATTAATATTTTAAGTCACTGCTTTGATAGAAACATACAGTAGGAAATCATGTTTAGAACTACAGGGCAGAATCATTGATTTGACTCAAGAAATAACTCTAGTTCATTGATCCAAGGTATCTGAATATTTTGTGTGGACAGGGGACTGGTTAAATTCCCACATTCAACCATTACTTCCATTTTTAGATAGCAATTATGACTAAGTTACTCAAAAGTGTTCTTTCAAAAAGTTCTCATTCTTTCTAATTAAAAAGAACCCCATATTTTATCATTTACCTACTTCTGGAGTTTTATGACATTGTGGCATGAAATGAGGAAAGGTTTTGATGAAGATGGTATACGAGTAAATGAAGGCTAATAATCACATATGATTCTGCAGCCCTAATCTAAGTACTAATCTGGAACTACAACATGTAGTCAGGTAGTGGGGGCACAGTTAGACACCTGGTATAGTTTTCAAACATACATTCCCAGATACCATACTACTATTTCAGGTCACTTTTTATAGCATTGTGTTAATATCACTACAAAACCATTTCAAAATAAAGATTTTGACTATAACATTGGAGTGAACTTGAAAATACATGCCCCTGAAGTGTGAAATGTGTCTTGAACATATTCAGAATACTCTCTAGATGTGTACTGAAAATTCTGCCTTAAATTTTGTTCTACTTGCTTTTTTAAAGTTCATCTTAGAAAGGCTTTTGACTTTAAAGATACCTGTCACACTAATGTCACACCATATTTGCTATATTACATCATATTTGTGTAATTCTGGAAACTCCAAAAGTTAAATTAAACACATCCTGCTCAAAACAGTCAAAATTTTCATTTTCACCTTGACGAAGATATATACCTGCAACACACACACATCCACACATATGCATGACCACACTCACATATGGTTTTATCATACGGAAAATAGAAATTATGATTTTGGTTTAACATATTAAAAGCAGTTTTTAGAAAGACAGAAAATATATTTATGTGAGATTTTTGAGTAAAGGAAAGACAAACTGATGATATCTTTCATATATTGTACATATATGATGGATTTATTCAAAAATATTAAAGTAGTACTCTACTATAAACCCTTTTGAAGAATGAAGAATGAGATGGTAAGAGTAAAACGTATATAAAGGCGAAACCAAGCTTTCTTAAGTGGAAGATACCAATATCTAATTACTTCAAATGAAAGAATAAAAATAGGTAAAATGGAATCCAGAACACATTACCATATCTGACTTTTAATTTTTAACTTTTAATTCTTAAATTTAATTTTCAATTATTTGTTATTTTTGTAATTGATATCCTAGTGTAATTTTATATTCACTTTGTGAAGTAACAAGATGCTTTGGCAAAATAAATATTCTACATAAAATATCATCTTACACAATGTGTTTTAATTCTCTGGTTGCTGGGATACAAGAAGCTGAGGAAAGAAATAGTGTTCCTACCATTATTTGTGACCACCCCTTCTTTCCTCTGCTCTCTAACAAGGCTAGTCAGTTCATGCAGATCCTGTAGGTTGAAAAAAATGTCCTTATCACTGCCTGGTGATCACGGTTTCAGTCAGGACAATAGAGGTTCATCCAAAAGTATGCTTCCTCTCTCTTATTAACAGGAAACCCTGCCTGTAACGAGTTCTAGATGCCTTGCTTGGGGCCTGGTAGGCCAAAGGCTGGGGACTTGGGAAAAATAACAATTTCAAACTTGGTGTTCACGCAAAAAGTGTCAGGTGGTAATGAGATGGTACAGTCATTTGGAATTTCTTTAAATGATTATGTAACCATAGTCTTTCCCAGGCTGTATAGAGAATGGTAATAGTCAAATATTTACCCAAAAGTACAAAATAAAATCAAAAGTTTTCAGCTAAGACAACTTGTAATTTAGAAACTTAGTGTTGAAACTCATGATGAAACTGTTCTTAAAAATATGTACCAGCCTTAAAAACATTATCAGTGGGAGCACTGAAAATGCACCAACTGAAGAACTGAAGAACTGGTTTTCATCTATCAATTTTTCAGCTATATTGCTTGAAAGAAATGTATTAATTATGAGACATTTGTTGAAACACCTGATTGAAGGCAATCAGGGGAGGGGGGAATTTTTGATGTGCTAAAATTGAGAAGTAAATGAAAGAACATGGATGGAAATATTGTTGGAGACATAGTGAAAGATTTGAACCTAGAGTTAGAGAGAAAGGTTGGGCTACGGATGGGGGAAAAAGCCAAAGGAGAATATATAATTTTCAAACTTCTTATTTTCAAACTTCTTATTTTAATGATGTGTGTGTGTGTGTGTGCATGTGTGTTTGGAAAAGGAAGAACGAAAAGAAGTAAAACATTTTACTGTATGTATACCTAGATAAAATGAAAAACCAAAAGAATATAGTAACCTAGAGGCCAAAAGATAAACAGGGCTCAGGTGATGCAGAGGCCAAAAAGCAAAAGAATTCAGAGAAGGCCATTGCAACTGGCAAGTTGGCAAAGTTATTTACAAGTGTGAAAATAATTTCAGTAGACTGAGGAGAGCAGAAGTAAATTACTAGAAGAACCAGATTGTTAATGAGCAAGTAGTCAGACCATGAAGGAGATAAGGAATGATTTCTTTCCTTTTTTTTTTTTTTCCCATAAATTGATGCTGGAAACAAGAGAAAGGTGAAAAAACTGGAGTACAGCTTCTTGGAAAAAGAAAAGCTCAAATGGTAGTAATTTAACTTTTGACTAGAGATAAATGAAGAAAAATAGGGACCCTTTATTTTCAAGGATTCAAAAAAAATCTAATAAAGAAATTAAATTCTGAAGAACTGAAAGGTAATGTTGGGGCTGCTCCTTAGCAACCCATGTAGGTCACACCAGTTAGCTTTAGGAATTCCCTACTCTTCTGAAACAGCCCTGGTTTTAAGCCTAGGCAGTTTGCTGTTTGTTTGCTTTTCCTTTGGTGAGAGCTTCTGAACATCCTGTGGTAAATCAAAGGCATCCCTGCCCTCTCTTGGCCTCTGGCACTCCACCCACGCCCCACCCCACCTCTCCCTTTTTTTATTTCTTGAGTGGATTTTATCTTGGAATTTCTAGCCTAACAAATTAAGATTATTAAGACAAACTAGACAAATATCTCCGACAATCAAGGAGGGATTCTCTCTACTGGGAACACCAGGCAAATGTAAAAAGAAAAAGAGAGAGAGCAAGAGAGGGAAAGTTACAGAGGGAATTGAAATAAAACTTGATTACTGCCTGCCTGGTGGTCCAATCTCCTGGGTCATGTTGGCTCAAACTTGCAAATCTAACTGAAAGGGAGAGAGCGCAGGGAATTAGCTTGTCACTGAAGGAGAGAATATTTAGATCAATGCTTCCAATGATGTTAACAAGACCCTGACTTAAAAAACTGGACCAAACAATGTTAAGGTAAAGTCTGATAAGTGTTGGAAATAAAGCACTCTCAAACACACGTGGCAAGAGCTCTTTGTTTATGTGCATGCTCTTCTCTCAGATTTCCCCATCACCCCTTCCTGAAAGTGATATGAAATTTCTCTCCATCTTTGTTGGTGGGAACATCATTGGGAAGGGGAGATTCTAGACTTTCAAACACAAGCAATGGCATAAACCAACGTTACCTCAATAAAAATTCAAAAACAAAAAATGGAAACTCAAATACAACATTCTCCAGTAACTTTACAAAATTCACAAACTGGAATCCTTTACTCAAATGATAGTAATTACATTAATTTTGTCAACATACAATGGCAGGTATTGTGCAAAGATACTTGCGATATTTATGCATTCTGACTTATATAGTATGCTTTTTCTTTTTTAACTGTGTCACACTTCCATTTACTGACATTGTATATATCCACGCATTTGTTTATTATATGTCACTCCTTACCATAATATAACAGCCATGAGCACAGGACTTTAACACCAATATATCTCCAGAACTTTGAATTGTGCCCAACATACAGTAGGCATTAGTCATATATCCATTGAATTAATTACTAAAACAAATAATCAATCCTTTCATTTGATTCTCACAGCAATTTGTGAAGTAGAAATTAATCTACATATTTTAGATAAAATTTTAATATGAAAAAATCAAAAACAGGAAATTAATAAAGTGATGCAAATAATTCAAGTCCTTCTAATGGCAAAGCCCTATTCTCTCAATTTATTTGTTTGTTTATCTATTAGAAAATGGGCTTTCCCAATTTGAAATGTTTCCCTAGAGATTCACATGTGAACTTCTGTTCATTAATTTATTTTTTTATGGTATATATTTGCCTTGGGCTATTCCTTTTTTATTGTGAAATTATTTTTTATTGAGGTAACACTGGCTTACAAAACTGTATATATCTTAGAAATTATCAATAAAACACAGACATCCTACTGAATGAAACTATTTGTACATCACACATCTAGGAAGAGACTAATATCTAAGATCTGCACCAACTTATCAATCAACAAGAAAAATATAACCCAATCATAAAATGGGCAGATGTCTAAACACTTTTTGAAAGAAACAGTCAGCAAGCATGTAAAAAAAACCCTCATTATTGCTATCAGGGAAATGCAATTCAAAACCACAGTAAGATATCACTTCACACCTATGAGATTAGCCCATATCAAAAAGGCCAGAGAAGACAAAGATTGGTGAGGGTATGAAGAGAAAGGAACCCACATACACTATTGGTGGGAATGTAAACTTGTTCAGACCCTGTAGAAAAGATAGAGGGCTCTCAAAATATTAAAACAGAACTATTATGTGTTTCACACTCCCACTCCTATGTATAAATCTGGAGAATGCAATGGTATATGTGCACTCCTATTTTGTTCATTTAACACCACCTACTATCTTGTATGTTTGCATATTTCCCCACCTGCCATATCCATGAGACAGTACTATCCTAATGAATAATCACACTGCATTTTTAGCACGTAAAAGCTAACAAGCATGATGCTATATTTTCCTTTCCCCCCAAATGCATCATTTTTATGTTAGAGATTGAAAACGACCTTGAAAATACCAGGACTAAAGTAGTTTGACAAATGTTGTTCAGGACTTCCAGTCTTTGTAACACTAGTGTAATTTAGAGAGATTTACAAATCCAATTAAGTATTCATTTCAGAAAAACTATTTAGAAATATTTAAATAGTGTAGAAACTAAAAAGAAATTGTTGCACATGGAACATAATTTTGTGTTTAGAGAGAAATTTTTGCTTCAGGAAATGATTTTAGCTGATAAGAAATTTGGAAGTTTATTCTTCTTAAATGGTAATTCTAATTTTCTCCCATCTTTTCAAACATCTCACTAGAAAGTGGAAAATCTCTGATCCACACCATCTGTTTGTCTCATCCAGTAGTGCATACCAAACTATACAACAGAACACCCCTGACAACCTGCCAGTAAAATTCCTGAGATTATCAAGACACAGAATACTTGTGAAAAAGATTAAGATAAGATTTTTCATGATTAAATTCCTTACACACACCCTTTCTCTCCGAGAACCCCTGGCTTCAGTAACAGGTTTCGGGTAAAACTGGAAATGCCACACAGGGAGAACTTTCAATGATTTATTCCATAAACAAGCGGTTTGTTGGGTTGGAATCCCTGACTCACTCAACTGAGGTATAGAAGCAGGGATTCCATTTGCATTCATTTAAATGGCAATAAACTGGTTTTAAGTCACATCCAACTTACTCCATTCCATAAGGAGTATAGAGTCACAAGCAGAGAACACTGTCCACGCTGAATCAGTAATGGTCACTCTATGTTGAGCCCAAATGAACATGGTCAAAAGAAGAGTGTGTATGATGCGTTGAGTCCCACTGTCATGATGGTTGAGAAACTTCTTTCCAAAACAAAAGTCCACATGTAGTTGACCCAGGCTACACCATCAACTTTAAATGTGTCACCTCAGATAATACTCACTACTACTCTATAAATTATACCCTACTATTTAACCTACTTCTCAAATGGGGAAATTGAGGTAGAGTAGTTAAAATCACATGTATGGTGAAACTAGAGTCAGGTGACTTGTCTAGAAAATTCATATGCTCAGTCACATTTATACCAATAAACTGCTTTTCCTTTAGAAAGGAGTTGCTCCTGATACATCATTGTATGCTTTGATTTTCCAGGGGTTGGAAAGAATGGGTTTGCACTGATTCATCCACCCATACTCAGACAATCATGGAATAGTTTTACAAGATGGCTGACTGAATCTTGGTGAAGTTATTGGTTCCAAGCCACAGTAAGTTAATTGACCCTCTTGTAGATAAATCTGAAACTCGGCCTCATTCACGTGGTGCTTTAACAAGAAAATTAGTAAACCATATCCATTGTGAAAAATGATTATTTTGATTGTCTGAAAACATGTGGCAAGAGACTGAATAGTTAATTACAAAAAGAAAGGCTTTTATGGCATACAAGATGAAGCCGCTGAGTTATATTTCTAATTTTCTTTTTCTTGAAACCATCCACTGCCCAACATTGCTGAAAATACGTAGTTCCCAAAAATTCACATTATATTGTCTTCAAGTGGTTCCAATTCCTTTGAAATGCCGGCTAACTATTCCAGAGTTTGTTTATGAGATCAACACTAGGATTAGGAGGAAGTTTTGCAAGTTGTCACAAATTTTGAACTCCTAAGTAATATAAATTCCTGTAGAAACTTCATGAACAGTCCTTTCAAATGAACTCATGATTCTCCAAATCAAAGCACTATGTAAAGATTATAGTGCACTGCTTCTTTAAAAAATAATGGTGACTTCTCATAGATAAGAAATAACCAAAAGTACTACCGGATTAGTGTCTGTCAGACAATCAGCTATTTTTCTTCTCACTAAAGAATGGAGCAATGGCTTACCATTATAACTATTTCTTTCAAAAATCTTTTTCTCAGGTATTAGAGCTTTTATCTCTAAACATTATATATGCACACTGTTCCTTGTGTCTTCCCTTAGTTAGTGCTCCTGTCAAATGGCTTATTGTTGGTGATTTATATGGCAGACTTTCTTTTTTTTTTTTATTGAAGTAACTACATTATAACATTATATGGCTCAGGTGTGTATCATAAAAATCAGTATCTGTTCATGCCTTCACCACTAAAAGTCCAAGTCTATACGTCCTACATTCATTCACCAAAATATTTTGCCAATTAATTTCAAAGTTTACCTCACATTTGAAAAGATGCAAATGGACAAATTTATATTGAATAGTGTGGAAGTCCTCTCAACCTTCCCAAAGATTTGATGAGTGATGTTACTATGGGCTTAGACCACTCCCAAGAAAATGGCAACACACCAAGTGTGTGTTTAACACTTTCTCAATGCCTCAACTTTGTCTTGAGGCTCCAGGGACGCTGAAATCTGGAGAACCTTTGTATTGGGCTTTGTAAAAGTAGATTACATAGTTAGCGAAATAGAAACTAAATAAGTGTAAGGTACCATACCTCTCAAAAAACAGTGTTCAGAGTAAGAGAAAAAACAGGAAGAATATCATTCCTAGAATACAATGAGTAGTTATGCAGGTTTACATTAAGGATTAAAGGTAGAAGTGAACAAAAAAAATGAACCCATTTCTTTTCTGTTTCTATTTAGTATCATGCCAGTGAACTTAAATGGGAATTTTTATTTTTCTAATAAAAAAGTAACATTTGTTTTGTGTATAAAAATAGAAAATATGAAAGTTTATGAAGAAGAAAAAACCATGAGATTTAGATCATAAAAATAATAATCTCTCAATTACACTATTTAGAAACAAAGACAAATATTTCAGAGTATTCTCTTCCTTATTTTCTATGTATTTTAATATGACTATTTTGGTACTGTATGTTTGTTAAGTTTGTGGTGGGATTTTTCTTTAATATCATAAGTTTATTGTCATATCACTATTGATCATAAGTAGTCTAGATAGATGCCATCATTTACATCAGCAGTTCAAGGGTTGGAATTGTATTAAACAATTCCACAGCAAATGTGCATTATATTCTTACATTTGCATTGCATTTCACATTGCAATGTAAATATGGATTTGCATTCTATCCTGCACATGGAGAACCATTACATTGCCAAACTAGCTGTACAATAAGGCAACTCAGCTATGACTGACCCTCTATTTCTAGGTTTTATCTAATTTTTTTATCATAATTACTCAGTAATAATCATTCTCATATGTATGCAGTAGTTTAATCTGAAAGGCTCCAATGTTTTTACAGCATTTTCCCACCACATTCACAATAAATTTAATAACAGCATATTTCTGCCATTCCTACTTATCTTTTATTGCTATCTTTTTACAGTTTGGTATTGGAAATGATTTTTATTCCTAAAGCAATCAGTTGATAGCAAAATGGAACATATGATTGCTTAGAAAATTATAAAGAGAACTGGAAACTTTTTAAAATAGCCAGAAAGTAAATATTTCAGGCTTTGTGAGCCATGTGATCTATGATGCAAATACTCAACTCATTGATTGTAATAGGGTAACAGCCATTGATAATACTAAATGACTGGACATGTGATATTCCAATAAATTTTGTTTACAAAACAGGTGGCCAGCTTGCAGAAATTGGTTACTCTACCCTACCTTAAAATAATCAAGTTTCAAAATTCTGAGGTATGTAAGGGGTCATTGTCGATCATGACCTGACCTATAAGCAAAACTAGTGTTCACTAACAAGGACAAAAAAGAGGTTGCAGAATTGGGATAAGGGAGCATTCCATTATTTTTTAGGCAAACAACAAGACTGGCAGGATCATTAAAAAACAACCAGGGCATTGCATTCCTTCCAACATTTTGCTATTCAACAAAATACCAGACTAGACATTTTCAAGTTCTATACGCATACTGCTTATATTGTGACCAAATATTATTTTCTTTCTATTTTCTTTGTTCTTCTGTACAATTAGTCACTCACTAACAACATCATTTTTTGTTATTTTTGGCATGAAAACTTTCATTTTATTAGACATCCGAGCTTTATTAGCTTATATTTGCCCACTATGATTAACAAATGTTTTCAGCATTGTTCTGTAATTATTTTATTATTGGCAAGGGCATAATTTTAAATCTTTTTAGGGGATAGGGAATTGGCTTGTAACTGAAATTATCCAAAGCAAGACTTAATGCTTTGGTTAGAAGAAATGTTTAAGAACATAAAGAATAACTAAGAACTTGCTCCTTTCTTTCAATTTGTTCCTATATACAATAGTAAGAGCAGAGCTGTGAAATTTTAAACATTCTAAGCCATAGATGGCTATCACCACTTGAGAAATGACACTATGATGGTAAGGCTAAATTCCAAACAGCAGGCCAAGAATCTCTGAGTGCCAAGCATATTCAGTTTAGTTAAGTGAGAAGAGTAACCACAGAATTTTTTTTAATTACTGTGGAAAAAATGTAAGTGTATAATTCAACATTAGAAACTTACTCATTCAAAAGGTAAGTTTAGTAATACGAAGCTATTTCTTTGTACATCAGTTTATCTGTGCTCCTTGATATTTTTAGAATCTTGCTATGTAAGTATGATTTTTGTTTAAACCATCAAGAAAAATTGTGTAAAAAAAAAGAAACCATAAAACCTATTCTTTATTAAGTAAAACTTTGCCACTAATGCCTAAGAATCTCAATCATTTCTAAACTGTCAATCACAGCCCATGCAGAAAAGATTTGAACTTGCATTTTTCTGATCTGAGTTTAGATTTTTAGAATATTGTATAGCGTTTGCCACTTATCTAAACATGAGTAGAGGAATAGTTGTGCAGAGAAAAGTGCCAGACATTTACAATCCACAACTGATCTATTTTTTTAAATAGAGGTATGAACAGTCATGTCCTTAATTCCATTTCAAAAGTTGATTGTGAAATTGTTGCCACCTAGGCTTCTTCAACCCTGCAAAGTCTTTCTGTTTAGCATCCTTTGACTATTGAAATACAAATTCCCTCAGGAAACAATACAAAATAGGTTGCCCGGATCTAAGAATTTGATCACAGAGAACACTACACTGCCATGAAATAAAAGGCCAGCAGTTAAGGTAAAAAGCTTCAAGAGGCAGTTTTCTGTAACCAGATCACGCAAGGACTCAACACAGGGGACTAGACAGTTATGAAAAAAGCAGTCCATGAAAGGGATACAAATTCAATGGATTTTCAAACTTAGTTAACTACATTAACACTGGTTCTATTTTCTTTCTGGTCTCAAATGTGCTACTATATACACTCACAAGATTTATTAGTTATGTGTTATTATGAAAGGGCATACTAAAATAGTAGCTAGAAAAGCAATATTTACTAGAAATGGAAAGCCAGTCTTGTTTCTTTTTCAAGAAAGTTATTTTATTTCATATATATAGTTTCTTTTCATCCATCTTTCAAGTGATTAAAAAAAAGACTGATAAGTTTTTTAAAACTAAAGTGAAACTGAATGATTATTAAATCCTGATTCATCCATGCTATCCACATTTTTTATCATGATTCCTCTTGCAAAGAGAAACTCAGTAAAACAACAAACTCTGAGGTAATCATGACAGGATAAAGGCAGGAATTTTAATATGCTCTCTAGAAGTGATTTCTAGTGAGCATCTTAGTGAACCAGGTGACTAACATACCAGCTACTCCTGTACCCAGTGAGGTAGTCAGCAAATTCAGACAATTTGGATTCTTTTTTTATCCTGAGGTTTTTTTTTATAATTAATTAATTAATTTTAACTGGGATAATATTGGGATATCCCCATCATTTATTACCACCATAATGTACCCACCACCATGCACACATACCCCACCACAAGCACACAAGACCATTGGGCTTCCTTACCTCTTTTTTCTTTTTTTTTCAATAAATGAAAAAAACTTTCTACTACATTCAATGTTGAAATTTTTTCATAACTACTCAGTGCTCTACTATATGAATTTAATTTATTCTTAAATGTATTTATTACCAAAGGTTGTAGAGAGACAAGTTCACTGATATCTATTTCCTTTATTGCTTGAGAACCAGTAGAAATACATTTCCCAATCTCCCCTACTACCGGGTCTTCATATGCCATAACTTAGTCAGCGGAACCCGAACAGAAGTGCTCTTTGTCATCTATAGTCTCAGTACAAATCATTTTCCATACAACCTTGATATTCTTCTTTTCAACCACCAAAAAAACCTCCTTCAGAAGATTCATAACTATCAGGATTTGAAAGAATCATAAGTGATTTGAGTCTCTAAATGAGTACATGAAGGTGCAATTAAAAAAAATTCATTTTAGAATTTGTGTGAGCAAATAAATAATCTGTTACACTATAAAAATGTTGGGATATCTTTGTTTTAGCAACTAATAATATTGTTACAAATAATACTTGACAATACTTCAGAAGCTCTATTTGAAGCTAAGTCTTTGTGTAAAAACTTAATAATTTACTTGAAATATATTCTTAGTAGAATTTATAAGTCAGAGTATGAAAACAGTTTTAAATTTCATTTCAAAAAGTTTGTATATCACTTGAAACATCTATAGTAAATGAATAAGAATTTCCTAAATAATTCAATAAATTACATTTCCATCATTTTCTAACAAAGACAGATAATTTCATAAGGAATTCACTAAGATCTTGCATTGGCGACTTATTTTTATATATTACTAGTTATTTCTCTCTTATACTAAATCTATGTCACATAACTAGTGTTCATTTTATTTCAGTGATCAAAAGCAATGGGATAGTATACATATATATATCACAGAAAAGTTACAAAATATGAAACAATACAAATACAAATTAGGTATGAATCTAACTTCATACATGTAAAATTAAGAATTACAATAACAAATTTTATTCTGCCTTGAAATATCATTTACTGAAACCTTGCCTGTATTTTTTACTTTGCAGCATTATCATAGTAGTATGTTAGCTACTTAACAGATGTTTCCTTTTTGTGGTTTTTATTGGCTCAAAATGAACACAAGCTTTAGTTCAAACAAAAGTGAGAGAATGAAATTCAAATTGGGATGGAGTAGAATATACACTAACAAAGAAAAGGGGAAAGATGTATCAGCTGTTTGTTTTGTTTTTCTTTGAAAACTGCTGTGTCTCTGCTCCTGGTTTGACACTTGGAGCCTAGAAACTTTCTGTGTTGAACAGAACTTCTATCTCCCTTTGGGATCAGCCACAAGCCATGGCAGACCACAGGAACCAATGAAAATACCTTATCCTATTTACACGGGATCCTATTTCACCATTTCTGCTAGATGGAACCTTTGGAGAAGAATATTAATGACCACGGGGAGATGACACTAGTCGTTTAGGGAAACATTCAACAACCAAGTGATACTTTACACAGAGACAGCCTACATTTATAAAAAGCTTAGAAGTCAGAGGAAGCATTTTCTGATGCTTTTAGCTTTTTTAATTTTTAGGTTTAATTTAAAGGTTTAATTCTATGTAATTCCCAAATAGAGTAAAATATTCTACAAGTGCCATGCCACAACCTTTGAGATCTATATTACTTTACTTTTTTCTTTTTAAATTCTAAACTTACAGAATTTAAATTTTTATGGAATTTTAATTTGTCTGGTTTAAAAGTATGTGTGAAAAGAAACAAACAAATGGACAAGAAAAATTTAAAACTGTCAACAGAGCTGAGGCATGGAGCAGGAGAGGAGAAGGGGGGTTAGAGTCGAGGGAGAGATGGCCACAAGAAATTAAGATGGTTCACGGGTGAAAGGGTGGCAGGAGAACCTCAGGGTAGACAGTGATGTAATATACATATATATATATATACACATATATATGTGTATATATATATGTGTATATATGTATATATATACACATATATATGTATATATATAGTTAAATTTTTTTTAATTAAATAAATAGAAGTATTGCTTTGTTTTCAACAACTATAAATTAAATAATTAGTAGGCCTCGTGTCAAGAGGTCATCAATGACCTCTTCAAAAAGGCCTCCAAAGCCCTTCACAATTGGTTGTAGCTGCTAAGACAGCCAAAGACCTATTAGGCATCCTTTGAAAAAAGGTACAATTATTTCTTACTGTTCAATCTGGAAGGCTCATTTGCTAAGAAGAGGAGTAACAAATTCCTGCAATGAAAACTAACTCTATGCTTCCTGAAGTGACTAAATTCTATTCTATCCTAATCTTTTATTTTTTCCTCTCCAAATCTCATGTCTGTCAACATAAGCACTAAAGCACTGAAAACTAAGATTATTCTAACTAAAACAATAAGATAAGAGATAATGTTTAGCTGTGTGTTTTATTCAAGTCCATTGAATATGACACTAGTATTGCCAAACTCCCTTTTAAATGAGCCTCTCTGCTTCTCAGTACCACTGATGACTAAAAAGAATTCCCTCAGGCTATTTCAGAAGTCCCACATTTTCTCTGATAAATTATCTTAATATGGCATATATTGGGTTTTCTTATCAAAGATTAGTTATTTGAGCAAATGCTACAAAAACTTTTTCAAAGTTTTTTTTGTTTGTTTTGTTTTTTGGGTTTGGTATTTAGGTTTTGGTTTTGGTTGTTTGGTTGTTGTTTTGTTTTTGTTTTTGTGCTTTTTTCTGGTACATAAGATTTTTGCAGTCATTTGTAAAGAATAACAAGTACTCTCCAAAGAACTGGCCCAGGATTATATCAGTGTGCAGGAGGAAATCCCAGAAGAAATGTGCCTACAACAGTATAAAATACGTCCAAAATGCTAGGGTAGAGAGTATGTTCATTTTGGTGTTTCAGATATAGACAATAGAGACAATATACAATATACAATGTCCGTTTTGCTGTTTCAGATATAGACATTATACACAATGCAATTTGAACAATTCATGCTTTCATCAGAGAAAATGAGTTTTTTTAAGGAATGCAAAAAAAACAAAGCACTTGATTCAAGGGAAAATACTTTAGAGGAAATGATTTGAGAACAAATATTCATGAACTCAAATATGAACACATGGTTAAGTACTATAGTGAAAAATCATATGGAATTCCAGATTTTATCATTCTAATAAAATCCGAAATCAAGTTAATGTTCATGTCACTGACATTTACAGCTGATATTTTAAATACAAGGGCATATTTAAAGAAGTGTTTGATGAGGAATATAATGTCATTGCAGGAATTAAGATATGGGTAAAGATTTTTTAAAATGTGTGATTTGGTAAGATAGCAGCTAACTGGGAGATAGAAAAAGATTATAAATTCTATTAAAATGAGAAATCACTTTAGGTCTCATAAATGGATGTTAACTAGGAATGGTGATTGGAAAGAATGAAAAGGAAAAATGAAGAATAAACACAAGAATAGTTTCCTGAGAGTCAAATCTTTTCAATCTCTAGGGAGTTAATGGAAAATCCATCAACTAGGTCATATTAAATTGTACTGTTCAGAATATCAGTAAAATTTTATTTCTGCTTCTCAACTTTGTACTCTGGAAAGTATGTGCACTGTATCCAAATGCAGAGTTTGTCAGGTTCATTGTCTTTAAGACTCCTATATTTGTTTACATTCTTCTCCTATTTGGGCATTTAACTAGTAGCCCAGATATCTTCCAGTGATGTTGGTAAGGTCTCCTGTTGATTTGGGGATTCAACCTATTAGGCTTTCCATGCAATGTCAGCATAAGTAGCTATATTTTTATGGAGTTCTACATATCTCATCTGCATGACCAAATTACTTGCATCGCTAATATTATCTGGGTGACCAGAGAGAAAGTGAGTCAATGATAAATTTTCCACACTTTCCACTTCCTCTTTTTATGAACATCCTTTATTTTCCCAGAAAAAAGCTATTCTGTAAAATTTTCTCAGATTTTTCTTATAGATCATCCACAACATTTAAACCACTCTTTGTCTCATTTAAGGCCATAGTAAGGACTTTTCTTTCTCTATTGTTCACAGCCAGCTTAGCTTAGGCTTCACTTTCTCCTGCTGACCTCAAGTAAGATTTGCTCCTTCTAGGTGTGCATCTGAATTCCATTTCCACCTTCAATGTTTTACTTACTGAGAATAGAAGAAGCATAGAGATAATTACACACATATACAGAAAGAGAGGGAGGGTAGAGAGACAGAGAGACAGACAGAATATTAGGCAGAGAGAGACAAGAGACCTTGGACAATTTGTCCTTCTGATTATCCTATGGATGTGGAAGGAAAGTAGGTACAGAGGAAGGACACAAAAAATTCTCATACTTCTGCTTAGGACAAAGAACTTAATGTTTCTGAGATCAGCCTTATACTATTCATTTCATCACACAGGATGCCAGCATAACTTTGGCAAGATGTCTACCAAGATACCCCAGCAAGGAACTCTATTTGTTCATGGAAAGCAAGACAAGAGTAGGGAAGTCCCACCTCACTGTGAAATCAGAGTGCATAAAGCACTGGCATATCATAGAATTTGCTTCTTTATAAGGTCTTTTGGATGCATTCACCTATAAGAAAGAGTTAAACTATGAACAGACAGTTAAAAAAATGAGAAATGATGTTTATTTGATATGTTTAAAGTTAAGAGACTGATAGCATGGGTTCATCAATTTAATGATGTGATGACTGTTGTCTGATTCATCTTCCCCTCCCCTCATGGCCATAAAGTAGATGCTTGGTGTTGGGAACATGCTCTGATATGAGCAGAAAGAGCCAGCAACCCTCAAGTTAATGAACATGGAACTACCATTTGACCCAGCAATTGCTCTCTTGGGAATCTACCCAAAAGAGATCTCAATGTGGGTACAAAGGGACACTTGTCCTCAGATGTTTATTGCAACACAGTTTATAATTCCAAGGTCATGGAAGCAACCTAAATGCCCCGAAACAGATGACTGGATGAAAAAAATGTGGTACATATACACAGTGGAATATTACTCATCAATTAAAAATGACAAATTTGACGATTTTATAACATGGATGTATTTAGAAGAAATCATATTAGCAGAAACAAGTCATAAAGAAAAAAACAGAAACTAAATGGCTTCACTAATATATGGGATATAGTGAAAAAATAAACAAAAGATTTAAGGAAAAGTCAATACAAGCTAAGCACCAAACTGAAGCGCACAACTTTGAGCAGGAGGGAAAGGGGGGGAATGGAGGTTAGGGGGGGTAAACCCCTGGGATTACAATTTTGTGAAATTTATATATAAAAAAAAAGAAAGAAAGAGCCAGGAAGATCCCAGCAAATGTCTGCTTGCCTCTCATTAGCCACATGGTTATGGACAGCACTGAGTGTGGATAGATAAGTAAGCATTTGTTTTTTTTTTTTTTTTACTTTCTGTTAATTGAGATGGAAAGAGGGAAAATAGAATTAAGTACTGTGCAAGCCAATGAAGAGCATCTGCCACAGAAGGATTTCTCAAATTTATCAGTGGACTGATTGAAAACACCAAGGAAGGATTTTACATTTTTTAAGTTCTATCCAAATTCTAATACCACTGTCCATTTATAAATTAGGGAGTTCTTCCTTGCTCGGAGTCTTTGAGCATGTTGGCTGTGTATGTTGGGGAGGTGGTGGGGAAAGGACGTTAGTTTTATTTTTAAATAGTTTAATCACTCTGCTTCTGATCCAGCTATTATAGAGATTATATGCTCCCTATTCAGGTTATACATGCCACAAAAATTCCAAAGCTATACTGCAGATAGGAAGACTGAATGACAAAATATTCCCTCTTGAATTATTATGTTCATTCTTTTATTACATTATATTCAATATCACTATATGACTATCATAATCACATTCAAAGCCAAGTGCTTTTTTCCTTCTACAATTTCAGATGGCGCCTGCAAGCCTAAAAACTCCATTTGTTCTTAGTTTTTCCTCTTGTCTCAATTCTTCCTTTAATTCCGGCTCTACCCACCCACTCTTTGATTTTTCTCACAGAAACCTTTGCTTTCCAAGTTATTCATGTCTCTCTTAAAGAAAGAGCTTCCTCTCTTGGATGCTGTGTAATCTTTCTCAAGACCACACAATGTGCCTTTTTGTGTGATGATGGTGGACAGATGTGATTTCCCAATGGGTCCTATTTTACTTGCTTATTTATGTATTCTTTAGACTTCTTCAGTCTAGAACAAAATAAATCAGGACATTCATTACTCCTAATTTATATTGAGATTGGTTTTCATTAACCTTAAATAACTTATTAATTGTACAAAATTCTGAACACCCTTTATTGAAAATTATAGAATATGCTAGACAAGGTTATACAGCAGTTTGTCTTTTTAAAAGTATTTTGATACAAGATGACACTACTATTTAACATTAGCTTATTTTTGCAAAATAATTTTCATAATATTTATGCAAAATGACTACAAGTAAATGTTTCATAACCTATGCTTTAAAAACTTCCAATTTATTTCTGTCCATTAAAATGGCTATTTCATGTTAGAGAATGTTGGCTCCAAAAGAAATGTAAATAAAATCAGAATTTTAAAACATAAAAATATATATGTAATCAATAAAATATAAGGAAAAAAGACATAATTTAACTAGCTAAATAAGCAAATAGACAAATAATAAAATCTTATTTTACAGATGAATTCACAAATGCTGTGAGAGGTAAGGTCAGTATTGTAAACCAGGTTCCTGATGCCCAGGTCTGGACACTTGCCCAATCACCAAAAATCTCAAAGTTTCACAAAATAATAAGCAACTATAAATGCCTTACTTAGCCTGGTAGGACCCACGGGAAAAGGGTCACACAGAAGTGGTTGCTTAGCAGGAGTTATATAAGGAACTAAGTATTGGGTGTTGAGCAGGGAAAGAAGGAGTAGAGTAGAGATGGGACCAGAAATGTGAATTGATTAACATGGAAGCGTGGGGCATTTTTACTAATATCTTTCACATTTACTTTAACTAGAGTGGAGCAAACGGCAGAAGCATAGGCTGTAGGTACAAAGAAAAGGCAGAAGAGATCACTTTTGAAGATAAATCCCCATTGGAGAAAATATGATAGGAAATTAGACAAGCCTTGCCTTCGTTAGTTGTAGTTAGCACATCATTTCACTCATTAGTTGGTTTAAAACATGTTGATTAATTGATTTTTAAAACTGTGGTAGATGGAATGGGCAAGGAAAACCACTATTCTCAAAGCAATTTCAGCTGAAAATAATTTTCAAAGATTTTATACCAAGCAATTTCAGCTGAAAATAATTTTCAAAGATTTTATACCAACAGCATAGCTGATGGCCCTTTAAGAAGCACATTTATCTAAAAGAAAATTCTTTTTCTTACTCAAGGCTGCTTCGTGGTGTTTCTACTTTCTTATTTATTCATCCACTCAGTCATCAAATTTAGGAACTGCCCACTACACAACAAAACAACTTAATCACTGACAATATTTACAATAGAGAGATTTTTTTCTTTCATGAGATCGAGGTTGGAAAACAAACTACTCCTTTTAAAGTGTTTGTAAACACTCACTCTGCAAATTTGAAATGTTAGTGTGTTCAGAGCAAACAATACCAGTGTCTCATATTAGAAAAGCGAGTCACCTTATCATCTTGAAAGTTAAATCAACAAACAAAACACTCCTAAATGAACTGGCAATGGAAGAATAAGACATACAAGATCAGAGGATATGCTCTTGTTTAAACTTTGTATCATGTTATATAAAACATTCTCATGTAGCTATAGCACTTAAGTAAGTTTTAGCATTAAAATACTGGCATTAACTAATACACCTTTTCAAAATTTCAGAGCAATTTCTTCAACATCTTAGATAGTCCATGTACATGAATTATGTGGAAAGACTTGACTTTCTCCGCCATCTCCCCAATCCTACTCCTGATCTTCAGTGACACATGGACAAGAAACAGATCTTTCTTTTGTAAATATTATTACTTTTAGTATATCTTAAAAGTGTTATTTTATTTTACTAGTAAGTTAATGTTCTATCCTACCAAATGAGGGGAAGTTTTAGTGGAAAGAAAACTACATCTTCCTATATAGATATATGAATTACTGACTTATATACAAACTAATTAAACAATTAATTTATACACACAATTTGTTATTATTTTTCCTTGTGCATTTAAATAGACATTTCCAGATGCTAGACAGAGTACCATTAGAAAGACTATAGTCCCAAGAGGCACATGTCCATTAAAAATAAAGTTCTCCCAATCATATGTTGTTGACAAGTTCATGTAAAAGATATTAGTGAAAAAAAATCCAAAAATAATGCATTTCACCCCATGTATATTTCATTATATAAATTCATAAAAAGGAAATAATCCCAGCACTCAAATCAAATCAAAAATTAATGTGCTCAACTATGAACATTAAAACTATAACATGGTAGAGCAAGACCAGTATCATCAATAGAGAACAAACACAATTACCCAATAATTCTGCAAGGGGTAGAAATTCAGAGAGGTCTCATAAAATAGTCCAAAATAAAATCTCAAACAAACAGTTAAATTAAATTATATGAATGTATAAATATGAAACAGAGAGGAGAACTGAAAAAAACTAATAATAATGTCCTTTTATTAAGAAAGATCAGAATAATAGTTGAAACCTATTTCACATTATATTGAAAGCAAAGTGCTAGGTGTTTCCTATATTTATTCATCACGATTCTATTGATGAGAAGATAGTCATATTCTGGCATATTTGCTACATTAGTCTAATAAATGATTATTAGCATATGTTCTAATGTCCCAAAACAAAAAGCTGACACTATGCCAAAGAAATCTGGGTATACACAAAAGAAATATAAGGAATTCAGTCTCACCTTTTAAAGTTTTCAGGAGAACTAGTTCATGGAGAAAATGCTTGTATTTATCATAAAGGAAGTTCAGTTTAAGTTACAATTGTGTGGGTAGTAAATCAAGCAATGGAAAGCAGCTTGGCACAGTATGTGAAGAGAATGTACAGTGATGCAAAATGAGTCACCTAGGAATCTGGCTGCTCTAGTTTTTTTAAAATATAAAATTTTGGTTTTTATTTACATTTAAAATTAGAGGGATTCCTAAATTCAGGGATGTAAGAGAACATGGCATACCAGATTTCTTTTTATTCCAAAAGTTTATCATCTCACCAGCCCTTGCAGTCTCTAAAACATCTGTTGAAATATGGGCAATATCTGCATTCTACTTGGGCTCCCAATGAGTGACTGGTTCAGGAACCAAAAAGTAGACAAGTTAACCACCAAAGCCCTTATGTTCTCTACCAAGTACATTCATTGTTAAAACACAAACGTCTCTATCCCTCTTCAATTTAAAATTATCTTTCTGTTCAAAGTAATCCCTTTAAAAGTTCTCTTTGGTTCTCTGTGGTGCAAGGCCTTGGCACCACAGATAATGATGTTCCTAATATCTTTTTCCTTTTTCTTAGATTGTCTATTTATTTGCACAAATGTTAACTAGTCTTTTTATTACCTCTCACCTTGTGACTTCCCTCAATGTTTATTTCTCTGGTTTTACACCACCAGTGTGATATTATTTCTGGCAATAAAGAATAAAGGGATGTGCCCAAGTATAGTTTTATAGTGGTCTCTGAGAACTTTTTTCTTTGTTACCTTCCCATGAACATCAAGCTACAGTTAATGGGAATTTTTCAAGAATTTTTGAAAGATAGTTGCTATTTTCTATGTTTTACCTGGCACTGCATTTAGTGTTTCTTAATGTGCTAGTTTATTGGTCCCTAAAACAACTCTTTGAGATATGCACTACCATTACCCCCACTTCTAAGAGAAGGAAATTGTAGCTTGGAGAGATTAATTTATTTGCCAAAGGTGAATCACTGAGTTGGAATCTAAGCTCAGAGGGGTTAGCTTTAAAACCCACACTATCAACCATTTCAATGGAACTCTGATCTTTGAAGAAAATATCACATCTGTCAACATTTTCTCTCTTTTTTTTTTACATTTGATATTGCTTTTTAATATTTGCTTTGTGTACAGATACCATTAGGTTCAACATTAATTTGTACATTTTTGTTACATAGCAATTCACAAGAAGACTTGATAGCATAACTCCATATTCAATATCTATTCAATCATATTCAATATCTATTCAATTATATTCAATATCTATTCAGTCATATTCAATATCCCCAGTTCAATATCTATTAGAGAAGTTATTTCTACCCATCTCTAACAGGGCAACCCATTTTTTGTTTGTTTGTTACTGTACATCACTTTTCATTTCATGAAATTATATGAATTAATCATAATGTCAGTACTCTGTCAATTTTTCTCACTCAGCATAACTAAAAAATATGTTGAAACATGTGATTATTGTTCATTTTCATCATCCATGTGGTATTCTATTTGTGGATAAATACCACCATTTGTTTATCCGTTATTAATTGGATTACTTCCAGCACAAAGATGTTCCTAAATCAGTATTGCATCCATGATGCATTGAGCCATGCTTGTTGCCTAGAAGATAGTCATTAAATCTAGGTTACACAGAAACATCAAGGTCTGGAAGGTTTGGAGGGAAAAAAAGAACTGCCATAAATTTCTGAGGTGAGTATTGGTTCATAAATACAATTCCAATAGAAGAGTCTGCAAGTCTACTACTAGACACACCTTTTACATAGTAGGTGGGTGTTCTAGATTTAAAGTCTGCCAAGATTAAAAAAGACTACCTCCTGCCTCCAGTGTATAGATGTGTTTTTATAATAATTACCTTTAGTGTATATAATATAATTTCACCCAATAGAGATCTATTTGGTAGCTTTTAAGAGAAGTCAGCACACTGTTAATTATAGTTATCAAATAGCAAGCTTCTATAGGATTCTCTCACAATTTTGTTCACAGTACCTAGCTTCTCAGGGATAAGAAAGGTGAAGCCTGAATAATAGCTTCTTAAGGACTTTTGAATTTCATCAGAAAATTATAAATATACCAAGGGATCCTGAATTGAATGTCTGATTATAATGCATGAAGACAAAAAATACCTTTTAAATAACTAAATAATTAAGTGTTAATTGTTTTTTGGAGATCCTTGACCAAAACAGGGAAATACCTCCTCATAATGACTCCCATCTTCTAAGGATGCATCTGCATATGAAGCAAGGCAAGGATGTGTGACTCAGAAATTCCGCTCTGGAAGTCAAGGCATATTTTTTCTAGCTGGGCTTAAATCCAATGTCACCATAGCCTCAATAGACCCAGAGTAGCTGTGAGTTGTATAACCTCAGATGTGTAATCATAAAGATAACTTCAAAACAGCATGCTAGGAGATAGCTGACACTATTACAAAGTAAATAAATACAAACAGGGCAAAGACCTGGGGAAAATGGCATCACTACATATAAAAATTAGCCACAAAAGAGCTTGAATTTCTCATTATTTATCTTTTTACCACACACACACATGCACACACACACACACACACACACACACACATGAAATCAAATCTCAGTCAAGTTAACTGAAACAAAAAAGACCTTGTGAATTAGGCTCAATTTAAAGTAATGCAGCATTTATTAAGCATAATGCAATTAGTTAGGATACAACCATCAACAAGATAGATTCTGCCCCATGGTATGTTAAGAATTAAATTAGACCAAGTAGAAAAGCAGTGAAGTGAAAATTTGGACAGGAAAATAAGTGCCACAATACTTAGAGCTTCTACTCTGGGCAAGATAACTGGATGCAAGATTCCCATTTGTTTTGAAGAGTACAAGGAATTTTTACAAAACCAATAGCGCAGCCAAGCTTCATGAAGTTAGAAAGACAGCAGGACATGGTGGACAACATGCTGTTTCTCAATTCTGGTTTCTCTGATCCATTCTTTGCTTTGTAAACTATGTCTACCTAAACATGCCACTCCAAATCGCCATGCACACAGAATTCTATTCGTTTCTTATTGTCCAACCTCATTATCACTGTTCAGGAAAAAAAAATATGGTGAACTCAATGAGTTCATCTTTTGTGAAAGTTTTCCATAGCTACTATTGGGAAACACAAAGCACCCAAAAGGGTGAATTCCTTTTAGAGAGGTGTGATTAAGATTATACTTTCAGGGGTAATTTCTATAGTTCTTTATAGAGAAGTATAAGTATGGATGTCTGGCCTGGATGATCAATATGTCGTTCAAGGCATGCCAATAAATTGAACTTACATCTTATAGGAAATAGGAGAACAAGATCTCATCAAAGAAATGTATCAAATTTTATTTTAAGCATATTGTATTTTGGATAGATTTCTCTGCAATGGGGAGTACAAACTGGACATAAATTTTGAACTGCATGACAGAAAAGATTTGCACAATAGTTAGAAAGATGATGGCTGAGGATATGTTGCATTTTATGTGTTTACAGGACATTAACACAGAAAAATAATAGATTGGAGGCTCAGGGAATTGATCCACATAGATAACTGGATTTGGACTTTTTAACAAGGTTAAGGAGTAAATCAAAGAAAAATGATCAGGATCTGAAAAACAAAATTTTTAGACCAGAGTTTTCGGAAAAAAGAATGAGTCAAAGAATTAAGAGGAAAGAGAGGAATTTCCTGTCATAGAAGAAGCATTTAGGATGCGTGGTTCTCAGGAATACCTTCTTAACTTAGTTCATGACTAAAATCCTTATAGTTACTGCTCCATATCCCTTGGCCAGTTAGACAGCCAGGACTCAGTTTCCCATTTTTTACCTTGAATTTTAAATTAACCTTAGATACTTATGAAATTAGTTTTAAATTTTTCATATTTAATACATTGTTCAAATACACATCTCTAATGAAAGGAAGGTGAGAAGTCTTAGCTTAATACATCAGATTGGTTTGATGGTGCATATTTTTCCTATTAAAAACTATATACCGAAGCCTGATTTGAATATCCCAGAATTATATTTACTTTCTAATGGCTTTTAATAAAAGCCTTTCTTTTAGATCTCCTTTCTTGTACTTGTATGCTATATTATATTTTGTATGTGCATGGTAACATTGGTTTATAATACTGCATAGACACATACAGTGTAGGTATGCATACTTAGTAGTAGCAGGCACACTTCTTCAGATGTGTTACCACACCATGCCCACTACAAAGCTTCCATAATTCTCCACCACAGTCTAGTGTTTTTAAAAAATGGAGAGCCTTTTCACATTAAAGTGTTTTCCTGGCAGCATTCTAAATAAGACATTTTCCCCAAAGTTCCATTGTAACTGGATACATTTCCATTAAACTTGTAAGTCAAACAAATGCCAATTTTCCTTCTGCCTATATCTTTGGTCACATACCATACATTGTTATTGTTTTCTCATTGCTCATTTATAATTTTTATCATTTTTATTTTTATTTACTTTTTAATTCAATGTTTTCTAAAGTACTTCTACATTTTAACAAAGATATTAGTCATATTTAACTAGATGCATTTCTAACTCATTGCACTATGTTGAAACGTGGCACATATGACTTGTTTTCTTTATTATTTTTTAATTTTATTTTTTATTGATTGCATCATTGTATACCCTGAGGTTCTACCACCTTGTGATTTATATTCTTTTTTAATAAATTAATTTTCATTCAAGTACCATTGCATGATTTGTTTCTTAGATTTGCAATGAATTCAAATTTGCTATATAGACATTTTATATGGTATACAATTCATACAGTTTGAAAAGATTGCATTTATATATTTGTAGGAGATATGTATTCAAACTTGCTACTTTTTTAATATCTATCACAGCAATTCTTATTTTTGTTTTTCTTTACTCAAGCTATTAAGTTTTGAGAAGCATATTAATATTTCAGTTGTCATAAGTTTTTATTTTTCCTTATATTCAATCTTCATACTACATATTTAAAATTAAGTTACTATTTATACAAATTGAATGACCATTACTTTTAGTGAATTATACTTTTAATCAATAATAGTGATCCTGTTATATTAATATATACCTTAGGTTGCATTGTACTTGATATAATGATTGGCATACTTTAATGTGTATTTTATACACTCTTATTTTTTGTAATGTTTTATTTCTTAGAACTCTTGTTTTATTATATGCATACTATCTCAAAAATCTCTGCAAAATTTAATGATTGTTCAAGTTTTCTGTTTTCTCAATTAGTTATTTTTCCTTCATCTGATTTTCTCAACTATTTGATGATTCCTGGTGCATTTTGGATCTATTTGTTGATTCTCTGGTGGCAAGGGCTAGTAGGATTCTGCTGCCTGTCATTATGGAAGAAGGGTGGCCTGCTCCTACCAGGCAGAGTGGTAGCAGCTTATCTTCCATATTTGGGGGCTTCCTGGTGCTCCCAGGATCAATCTGTTCCTTCCATCTCTATCTCTGTCTCACTCTCTCCCAATAGGCACAACACACATGCTCACTATCTTTCATCACAAAGAAAAACATTGCTTAAAATGCTATCATATTTAAATAAAAACATGGGAAAGGAAAGTCATAACTGGCTCAGCTACACTACACAAAATACAGTTTTATAAATACATACCCTAAAAATATCCAGATTTAATCTGCTTCTTGTAGCACTCTAACATGAAGTTCACAAAATCCTTGCTTTAGTATTTGATGGCCATACACAGACACACACACATGCGCACACACATGCACACACAATTTAACATCTTGTTCTCTGCTGATTTTTATTTTAAAAGTACATGAGTACATTTTTTTCTGACACAAAATTCTCAAGTGTAATAATATATTTTCACTAATAAATTCACTATCATGAGCTCCCATTTCTGCATGAATTTTTTAACTCCTTTTAGCCAACTATCATGTTTCTCAGCCCAATCTCAGTGATTTCTTTTAACCAACCCCAAGTTTTCATCATAGTTAAGTTAGATGTGCACCTACCTATAATCCTAGAACTAAGAGAGATGATGGTAGTTAGAGAACTTTCATCCTAAAGTGATAGAAGAAACAGAGTGTTTCTCCCAAATTCCCTCTCTAGAACCTTTCCAATGATGCAACCTAACTCATGAAATTAGATGATATTGTGAAACCTACTGAGAGAACTGTCAGTGGGTGAGACTCCTGGCATTTTAGCATTACCAGTCCTTCTGAATATCCATAGTTGGTATAGCCCAGTCACATCTCTTCTATTGCTTTCTCACTTACAAGATCTCTTCACCAACCATCACTTCTCTCAAATGTGGGTACAATATTTCCCCACTCCTACTAAAACGCCCAGTATGCAACATCTATGAAACTGCTATCCTCCAAAATTTCAGGTGACTAGTAGGGCATCAGACCACATATTTTTATATTCCTATTTAAAGTCAATTGCATCATGTTTTCTCCATGCCATACCACACATACCAGCTTCTCAATATGGAACAATGGCAAAACACAAGATCCCTACAATACTTACATATTTATTTTCTTCTTTTTTTCAAGATATACATTTTAATAATGCAATGGTAGTTAAATAACAAAAACATTTCATTGATAGTATTTTGTTATTTTGTCCTTTAAATAAAAATTTTCTATAAGAAAAATCAATTTATTGTGATTTTTACCTTCTATAGGCACCAAAACCTTACTAGTTCATGGACAGAATGAGTGTGATATCCCAACCCAGTTACCAATCCATGAAGATACTCAATTTGAAGCCTTGTTAAAATTAAAGGTGACTTTTGACAGATTAAAAAAAAAACATTTATACACAGTTTGTAGCCATATAATTGAGCATCTCTTTTAGGAGTAAATGATATTCTATGTTCAAATGAATGTGTACATTTATTTACCTCTTCAGAATCTGCTCTGTGGTTGTGACATATTTATATTCTAAGCTCTCTACCTTCTGTAAAATTTATGCATTCATCTAGCAGGAAGGCAGAAAGAAACACTAATAATTTCTAGTAGTGAAGCTGCATCAAATCCTTTTGTTCCTAACACGGATGTCTTTTACCATAACACCTAGAGTATAAAATATAGAAGCTTTTTGTTTAAACTGAGGCGCTCTCCTTCCCTGAGCCAACAGATATCCCCCTTCCATATTGCCTAATAAGGAAAAGGTGACATTTTAACAAAAGAAAACTCACATTAGTTAACGTTTGAACTGTTGCCCACCATAAACTAATTATTTTCAGACATTTCTTGTTTCTGCAAGGAAACAGTGAGATTGTCTCAAATTTACTTTTATCCTCAGTCTGACTCAGAATGGAATCATAAACTTAAATCTAAATAGTGTTCTAACTTTGTCTTCTTGTTAGCATAGCAGAGGGAATACCTCAAGAGGGCTGACTGGCCTGTTCAGGTAATACTGAACTGGTGGTAATGAAGTTAATCACCCAAATATTTATTTCCTCCTTATCTTTGCAGTAGGATCTATTCTTTTTCCTGGATTATTTTTTTATAACTTTTTAATTCTTTTCAACTTTTTTAAGGGCTAATTAATATGTAGCTGCAGATATTTAAAGCCTATGACATAATTACTTGATATACATTATGAAGTGATTATTCAAGACTAAGATAGTTAACATTTCTATATATCTATCACTTCACAGTCCTTTTTTTTTCTTTTTTTTTTTTTTTTTTAGCATGTGGTTAAATCCTGAGTCCAATTCTTAGAGATTTAAGTGAAGTCTAAGACTGTTTTTCAGTGGCATTTGGCATTGAAAAATTTAAAAATAATTGTGCCTGTCATGATATTTTTCATTGCCTTAATACTTTGTTATAGAACTGCATTTCTCTGGGCCTGGAGGAGGAAAAAAAAAATTGAGGGGTGAGAGATTCAAAAGATTTTACCCTAGTCCCCTAACATTGAGAAAAAACAAACACAGAACTCAACAGTCATTGTATTTAAAATCTATTAGAGATATAAGGTTAAATGCAGACTGCTCTGAGAATCACTGTTAATGATCAGAGGAATATTATATGCCTTGAGAAATGACCATGCAGTACTACTAAAGTTTTGAATTGTTTTAAAATCCTTTCTTCAATACATGGTATGTGCTGTCCTAATTTTAATTAGTACAATAATTATTTGGTAAAAATAGTATACTGTTATATATGAATATATTCGCTGGAATATATTCATCCTCTAGGCAAAGAACCAGTAATTGTAAAGCAGAAAGAATATAAACCTTCTTTGTGAGAAAACCATCTACAGAGTACTGACTGAAAATTTGAAAAGAAAGCTTAATTCCAGATCTAAAATTATTGATTATAAAGGAGCTGAATAATTTTCCTAGTAAATAGAATATTAAACCAATTTCAAAATATCACCTAACAATTTTTCACTGCAATGCTCAAAATCAATTCCTTTTATAATGGGGCAAGGACATAAGCTTTTCACACTTTGTGCATAGTATTTAAAATAAGAATATTCATAAACAGAAGCAGCATACCTTAATGAGCTCAGAATTTGGAGTTAAGATTCCAAAACTTGTTCCTCAATAAACTTTTCTTTAAAAAATTTCACTTGTGTGTATTCCAATTTTTCTTTCATGTACTATATTTTTTCCCCAGATTCATGTGTTTGTAGTATTTGGCTACAACAAATAAATCTTACAGAACTAGGAAATTTGCCTCATATCTACATATTGTGGTTTGAACATGAAATCATATTTCCGAGTTGAAAATTTATCTAACCCAATATCCAGACCAATGTTCGAGGTCATCCACTCTACTATGTCCAACTTCATTTAAAAGGACTTTATCCATTTAATGGACAAGGCACTGTACCAGGTGCTGAAGACATAGGAGTATACCAAATAGTTTTTTTCTTCGTAGATCTTTTTAAAACATTTGATTGATTCACTGACAATTAACAGTTGAAATGCTGAAATTTTTTCTCATCATTATCACCACCCCCCTCTTAACATCAAAAAGTACAAGTAATTCCACTAGTTAAATATGTCAAAACATATCCCAGAAAAAAGTCCTTTGGTCCTCTGGGAGTAGTATGAATTGTATTCAAAGTCTGCTCTGCTCCTCAAGTCCTCAGTCACTCCCCAAACTTTACTCCTTACTTCTCTCTAAGTCTCTGCTTTATATCTTCAAATATTCACTGTACCAAGTGGGAATATATAATTTTTTAGTTTTTACTTTCTAATTTTTATTGATTACATATATATATGTATTTGCATCACTGTATATGCTGAGGTTCTCCTAAGAACAGTGACATCTACTAAAAATCATTATCTTTCCTCATTAGATACCTCTCACTCCTCATGCAGGCTCAGGTTCTGCAGCTAAAAGATTCTCTAGTCACTATCCTGCTTACTCACACCTTATTTCCTTCTCCCATTATTAATAGTGTTGAGGGTCTACTATGTTTTAATATACACTAGACTTTTCATTACTGACAAAATTAAAACACAAAGACCTGAAAGCAAAAAAAGCAAATCATAAATTATCCCAAATCTACTTTGATTTAGATACTCATATCTAAGCAAAATTATTGATTCTTCTAATTTTCCTGTGTATGTTACTTTTTTTTTCCAACTCCTTTAACAGGTAATAAACAAATATATTATGAGCTATACAAAAATTATTACAATTTTACACATTAATATGCTCATTCACTATGTATTATAAAACATTCTTTTGAATTAAAAAAAATTGAATTAGCAGAAACCCTAGAGCACCACCTAGTAAAAAATGTAACACCTCTAATGTAGGAAAACTAACTTCAACTATTAGGAAACTCAGGGAATCCCATCATTTACGAAAATATTTTCACACTGCCTTTGAAGAGCAGAGTGGGAAAATGTTCAGGAAATGAGATCTTCCTGTCTTTGCCACATGTGAATAATTATCCAGCTGCATCTCTGAAAAAGTATGGTTGGAAAGTCCTTTCAAAGAGCTCCTTGCAGCTGAAATGTCAAAAGAAATTTGCATGTTTCTAGAATTACTGTTCTTGTAGTTCATGTTGGAATTATAAGGGCTCTCCTATTGTTGTCTCTCAGTACAAACAGAGTTCAGTGATGTGAAACTACACGATCTCCTGTAGAGTATTATTCTTCAAATTTAATAGCTATCTAATAAGCAAAAAAGGATGATTTGATGAGAAGTTCATTTACTCAAGGTCAAAGACCACTATAAAAATCCTTGTTCTATTTCTAACTACAAACAGTTGTAGTTGTAATGTTTTATAGAATTGCATTACTCTTTACTAATACATTTTTTAACTTTTAGAACTTTTTCTTTATTCATAACTAAGAAAAAGTATGTCACAATATTAATGTCATGTTTTTCTTTGTTGGAAAAAATATACATTATGAATTTTACTATTTTATTATAAATTGATCTAAAGAACCTTTAAGTGGTCAGTTCAATCTATTGTTTTCCAGAAGGAGCCTTAACTGGTGACATCATCAAAACTTTTGGTAGCAAGAGAGGAGGCAGTATTTGAGAAGTGAAAGGCAGAACAACAAAGTGGTTCTGAATAGGTCTTCCACAGAAAAGGAAACATTTATTCTAATGTGAAATCTTTTTCATATAGTACTAAGGAATACAACAAAAGTTATCAGTAGAGAAACAATCAATGAAAACTTAAAATCAATATATGCTAATAAAAAAGATGAAAATTTCTGAATTAAAGTAAATGAATTTAGCCAAGAAATTCTTCTGTGTGGAATATTAAAAAATTTAAAGCAAAGAAATACATACTTGGGATGAAATATTAAAGTGCAAATCTTTTTAAAATAGAAATTACAAAGTAGACTGTTAGAGGAATATAAAGTAGTGTGAGAGCCCTAACCTTGGAGAGTGATGGGATCAGATTTGTAAAGATGTTCTTGATCTAAGGCTGGAAATTGGAAAGAAAGTCTGGCATCTGAGGAGGTAAAAGAGGGAGAGGAGTATAAATATTTTTCCACAAACACTCCTAGATCAGGAATTTATGTGACTAAGGCATGATACATAACTGAAGTTTTTGGTGGGTTCAAAAAGATGTGACTAATTTCTGTATAATTTTTTTGTGCTGTATTTATGCTCAGAAAAGAAAAGCTGTGTTGTCTCCAAGTTTTAATATTTGGAAAGTTTTCCATGGGGCTTATCAGAAATACATATTTTTTCCATTTCTACAATTAACCCTGGCTTCACTCCTCACCTGGTATGGGACAGTAAGCAAGTTACCTTGCCTCTCTGTCTTAGTTTCCCCATCTGTAACATGGTAGTACCCAATTTGTTTCTGTGCTCAGCATCATGAAGACTGATATAGCCCCTTCTGTTGTAAAGAATGAGAGAACTTAAGTCAGGGAACATCCGAGGTGAAATGTTAATGGTAAGTCCTAAAAGGACAGGGCGAGGAGAGAGCATAAACTCAACCCAAATTTCAGACTGAACCCTAAATTCACATAGCAAAGCTTTCAAGAAGCCCAGTTTGGACCAAAAGAACTAAATAGGCATTTTAACTTTCAACTATTATACAGGAAACAGAGCTGGGAAAGTGGAGACTAGGCAAGTTTATTGATTGCTAAAATTTGAAAAAGAACACTCTTCTGAGGAATATGAGAGTCCCAGGAATAAACTACTCCTAAATTCCAGTATATCATACAAAATGCCTAACTACACAAACAGAAAAACATGACTAATGAAACAAAAAGAAAACCAATAAAAACATACCTTGAGATGATTCAAGTTTTAGAGTTAGCAGACAAGAAAACTATGAACAACAAATCTAAAATCTCAGCAGAGTAATGGAACCTATCTAAAAAAAAAAAAAGTACCAGTAGAAATTCTAGAAATTATACATATTATATATATATGTAGATATATATATATATATATAATAAAACTTCACCATGTCATCTTATAAGCAGTTTGGAGTACAGATAAACTTTAACATTTTTTGATTAGATGGTTTAAGAATCTTTAATACAAAATAATATAAAAGATATATCTGAACAAAAGAAAAAAATATTTTAAATATTTTACAAAGTCTTAAGTATCTGTGGGAAATTGCAATAAATATTCTTTATTTCATATATACATTTGAAATCCCAGAAAGGGAGAGAGAGAAAAATGGAACCAAAACAAATTGTCAAATGACTGAAAATTTCCCAACTTTTGTCAACAATATGAACTTAAAGATCCCTAAAATTCAGCAAATATCAAGAAGGATATATAAAAAAACTAATAAATAAAAAGTTTAACAAAATATTTTACCACATACATTCACACACATATACATACATATATATATATGCACACACCTTTTAGCCACACACACATTTACATATTCTTTCATCCTCTAAATGATTGGTTGATTAATTTTATTTATTTTTCCTCTATACCTAAGTATACTACATAGCCTACATCTGGGTACTTCTGAAAACAAATGCCCAGGATTAGCATAGTATGCCTTCTTTCAGTTTATTGTTAAATGGATGTTCAGGGGTTATGTTCTTTTAACTAGTACATCAAACCTAGATATGTTAGGATCACCCTGTTAGGAAAACACAAACTTCTTTTTAGTTTTCTTGCAATCACTCAGGTGATTAAAAACAGTAACTTCCAAAAGCAGTCTGGACTTGCTTCCCTTTTCCCATTTTATGAATTCTGTTTGTGGCACAGAAGGTCAGAAATCAAGATGGCAGATTCATTATACATCCGAGATGTTAACAAGCTCAAGCTACCTAATACCAGTTCCTTTTACAGTGTGTCAAGAAGGAGAAAACATGGAAGCATTTGTAACTTAATTTTTTTTCTTTATAATTCTTTCAAAATCCCAGAAATGTGTTATTAGTAACGTTAGGACTAATCTCCATGCCTCTTTTCTATCATCTAAATAAGTTTCTTACAACATCACATACATAGATATATACATGCAACTCTTTGTTGCTTACATAATACTATAACTTTTTTCAAAAATATATTCTTATTTTAGATGGCAAATTTGAATGAAGTAAGCATTTCCTTTTCAGATAGTACCATACAAAAAGGTAATTACACCTAGAGGAATAATACATTAAACACCTATCCATCTTTATGTTCAATCAATTTATTTTGTTCCATCAGGTAACTGCTATCAGACAATGTCCAGAATATGTAGGTGTATTCCTAAAAAAGGTGTATATATAGGTAGGTGTACTGATGAGACTGTACCATAGGTTATAGTCAGGAAGAGTTTCTTGGGGTAGAAATGAAAGTACAAGCTCACTAAGAATCCTCAAATTGAGTGAGACACAAAAATAAGTTGTCCCTAAATTCTGCCTCATAGTTCAACCCATCGTAATCCTAAACACATATTAAATAATTAAAGCATGATCATTCTACAGCTAAACAATTTGGTATAAAGTAAATTCATGTTATTATAAAAAATTTAATCATGATAAAAGTCTCAAGATTTTATGCAGTGAACTGCTAGAAAATGCATTCTTACCCCAGATTATTTCCATTTCAGTACCTGTATAAGTGCATGAGAATAATGTGCTTCCCTTCAATACTGAAAATTCTATTTAAAATGATACTTAAATGTAAAGCTAATTTACCTTTGAAGAAACGGGTTAAAAATAAAAGACATCTTTTGGTATTTTACTAGAAAAATCTGATAAAAACCCAAGAGGAACTTTTACCAAAGCCCTTATTAAATAATTCATAATTTAGAAAAGCATTAAAGATATGATTTTTTTAATCAGTTAATCAGCCTTTCTTATATATTGCATTAACACAATAATTTGTAACAAAAGCCGCTACCATATAAAGTCAAAGATAAAGCAATTCCTTCCTTAAGTGTTTATTACTATGACAAAAGACACACAAAAGAGGAAAAATTAGAGGATGAGCTAATCCTGTTTAAGCATTTGTGACATTTTTCTAATTAAAATTTGGTATGCAATGGAGATGAAATTTAATTGACCATTTCTTTACATTAATTATATTTAATATTGTTCAAATAATGGAAGATTTTGTGGAGTATATATGGAGCACACTGAGATCAGTCAGCAGATGGTTGGAGAGGGCAAGTTTGTCTATTTAAAGACCAAATGTTCAAACATCTGAACCTTCATAGCAGACCCCAATTTACCCCCACCCAACATCATCGCTAGCCTCTTCAATTACCCCCGCATTGCCCCTCCACTTTGTACTCCTTTCCTCTGCCTAAAACCTGCTTTTAAGTAAAATTTATACTGTCCTCGAAAAAGTCACACCCAATCACCTGCCTAATAGATTCCAGGAGGAAAAAATTCAACTCCCCCCCCCCTTCCCTCCTCCTCTCCTCCCTTTCTCTTTCCCTTTCCCTTTTACACCCTCTCCACTGAGTATTTAAAATATTTTTCCAACTCCTCCTCCCACTCCATGGCCTTAGTTCAGGACTCAATTATTGTCCAGCTGGCCTTCTTAGCTTTCACCTGTGTATGCTGCAGTTCCTCTAACTGCAGCCTCCTTTATCTTCTCAACCATACATATTTTACTGAGGGACTACCTGCTGAAAATCCCTATTGTACCATCTCACCCCCATTAGAATGACTACTAGATAAAAAAAAGAAGAAAAAAGAATAACAAGTGTCAGCAAAGATGTAGAGAAATCAAGAACCCTTGTGTACTGTTGGTGGGACTATAAAACAATGCAGACATGATGTAAAAACAGTATGACAACTAAAGCTAAAATAAAAAAGCTGAAAAGTTAAGGTAAAATTACAGATGACCCAGTAACTCCATGCTTGAAAGCAGGATTTTAAAGAAACATATGCCATGTTCATAGCAACATTATTAACAATGAACAAAAGATAAAAGCAACCTATATATTCATTAATGAATGAAGGGATAAACAAACTGATATATGCACACACACTAGGAATATTCAGCCTCAAAATAGAAACTATGACACTACAATGTGGATGAATTGGGTGATATTCTGCTAGTCACAAAAAGGTAAGTGGTGCATGGATCCACTTATCTGAGGTATTTAAAGCAGACAATTTATCAAGACTGAAAGTAGAGTGGTGATTTCCAGAGGATTAGGAGAAAAAGGTAAGGGAGTTTGTGCTGGGATTGAACACATAACAAAGTAAAGGTATTAAGTTGTACACTTAAACATGGTTAAAATCACAAACTCTATGTTATATGCAATTTTTCACAATCAAAAAATTTAAAAAGAGAAAAATATACATCATTTGTTACCCATACTATTCAGATAGAGTACTAGAGGGGAGAACACCTAGATTCTAGGTATAGAATATCCTTCATGATCTCATTGCTGCCTTCCTCTCCCTCCACTGACTTCTCCCTCCACCACTCACACCTGGAACCTGTAAATGAACCAAAAAATTCCCACATGCTAACCTTCTTTCACAAGCCTTTGACTCCCAGCACATTTGCTGCTTTTCTTTCAGATACGGTGCTTTTGTCATGAAGTCAATGAAGTTGAGACAACAGAGCCCTTCACAAGATTATTCCAAAAACCATGCATTTGACTTTTTTCCATAAAGAGCTCTCTTCCCTCTAAATAAAACATATCAGTTTCAATCCCCAGGAACCTGGATGTACCCCTCATACAGAAGACACCCCTTCACTCATGGAATTTTCCGTTAGCATTCTGATCCCATGCCTACTTGGTGATGTATATATTCCCATATTGTATTGCACTTGATCTGCCTTTCAAAACCAAGTTGTGAGTTCTTAATGGAAAGAGATTTTATTTATCTCTCTAGTTCCTGGACAAAGTGCAAGAAAAAAACATGCATGAATTGCTGAAAACTAATGATAGAGTGAGAATTAATTCAGTTTTTAGTATTTCCCCTATCACTGACTCATTTTCTCTCCTCTACCTAGCTAGAAAAACACAAATTTAGAAACTTGGGGATTTGTTTGCTATGTCAAGTAAAAGTTAAACAGGTTTGACCTGACTTTTTAGGCTTTATGAAACATATCTATGTTAAGTCATACCAGGCACCCTAATAAAAACAAGGATTTAGATTTAAATGTGCTATATATAAACTTGACCTCTTAGTTGAGTGAAAAGTTAAAGTTGGACTAAATATTTCTATCTGCACAATGTGCAAACATTTCCAAACACACAAATCATGCCCCTAGAGTAAAACAAGGAAAAGTTCCTAACATTAAAAACTAGCACAGAATGTTTCTTAGATGCTCAAAAGCTTAAGCAGACATGGACTACAGGTATTTCTGTGTTCTCAGACAGGATTAATACTTTTAAATAACTAATATGTCAAGTTAGAATAAAATTAACAAAATATACTTAGTAAGTATGGGCATTAGGTTGTTTTACATATATTATCTTATTATGGCCTTTTGGCAGTTCTGTTAGAACTATTATTATTCCTGTTTCACAAGCTTCAAGAGAGTAAATCAAGTGTCCAAGATCGCCCAGTTAGGAAGAGGAAAAGCCAGACCCAGCACCTTTGCTGAGGGGGGGTCACTTCACCACTAAGACCACAATATCTCTTCTTGGAGTTAGTTTTCCAAAAGGTCACCTTCATTCCAGAATAAAGCAGTCTAGCCCTATGGATGCATCAAAATACCCTGAGTTTCCACAAAGTGGTAATGCAAACATTCAAAAATATTTTATTTTATGAATAATTCAGGTATTGTCTTCATCGCATGCAACTGTGTATGTATCTGTATTGTAATTTAGTTGATCACTTGGTTTTATGTTATGGGTATATTTTATTTCAAATCACAATTGTTTTTATAATATGGCAATAACAAAACTGTCACTCTGAATAAACAAGAATATAAGTTATACAGTCACTGGTTCCAAGGAGTTATAAAATTGTAAACTAAGCTTTACAGAAGGCAGAGAAAAGAGGAAAGTCATGGTACTATCTTATCCTGCAGTGCAGATGATATCAAAAAGGACAATTGCCTGCCAAGAATACTATAAACTGTAATTGGAGGAGACTAAATAAAAAACCAAGCCATCATGCCAGTACTTCAAAAGAAAGCATTTTTGTTTTCAATATTTTTAACATTGTTAGAGCAAAAGATTGAATTAAAATTGAGGATATGCTTTTATATGCTTCTTAAAATTTCACAAAGCATGTGGTTTTTGTTCTAATTTACTATCTCAGAATTTGTTAAATTAAAACAATCTCTATCCTAAATATAAAGCAATAATACAGAGGTACAAGAGACAATCTGTCACTGTGCATATGTGTGTGTGTGTGTGTGTGTGTGTGTGTGTGTAGGGAATGGCGGCAGGATATACTTGATGGACACAACAGATCAATATCTACAAGGGAGCAATCTTAATTTAGAAGAGATCACAGGACTTGATGATCTGTCTCCACAGGGCAGACAAACAGGGACTGTAGGGATGAGGAGGAGAGCCTAAGACATAGTCCTGCAAGGATATAAGGATATATAAGGGGAGAGGTACCTGTCTCTCTTATCCCTTCAGTTCTGTGCCTTCTAGTAATTCAGAGAACCACTAGAGCCACGAACTCAGGAAAAGAGATGCTCTTGGTACTCTCCTGCAGCAATACCCACACTCCTTCTTCATGTCTCTAGTCCCCACCCTGTGTCTGGTTTCTTGAACCACAACCCCAGCACCAGGTTGGTGATCAGGCTGCAACCAATACAACCAAAAGCGCAGCATCCAAGGTCAATAACCTATTCTGGTACTCTATGACCTGCAATTCCAATGAATACCATAATAGCAGAACTGGGGGGGGGGGGAAACAGTCTATCTTAGTCACTACAAATAAACATAGAGCACCAAAGAGAATGAGAAGACAGGAATTCACATCAACTGATGAACCAAGACAAAACCTCGGGGGGAGGTTAATGCAATAGAACAAAGCAAACCTTCGGAAGTCTTCAGAGTAACAGACTTAATAGTATTTACTGAAATTAAGAGAGCAATAGATAAATAAAATTAAAAATGTAAGGACAGAGAAAATATGAAGAAGTTCCAAAGAAATTACAGACAAAAAGAATGTGATAGTATAGATGAACTAGAAGATACAATAGGGAGGTTTGATATGGACTCCATATAATGGAACAATGAACCAGTGAGATAAAAGATAAAACAATGGAAAAGATCCAAAAAAACAAGCTTAAAGAAAATAATCATTAAAAAATATTAAGAGCCAGTGATGTCAGTTATGTGTGAAATACAGAGAAACCAAACCAATGCAATAGAACAAAGCAAATCATTTGAAGTCTAAGGGTCAGATAAACACAAACTCCAAAACTAATCCTTGAAAGCGGACTATAGAACTGAAGCTTCCAAAGCAATAAGAGATAAGGGGGTGGGGGCAGAGGGGTGAGAACAAAGAGGGCAGGAAGCACAATGAATTGTGGTGGTGGATTTTGGGTGAATTAATGACAGATGACATGGTGACATGGCAATACCTGAGGAGGAGACTATACTTCCAAAATACCAACAATATTGTGAGCCAATATTACCAAAAAACAAATGCAATTTTTAATTTTTTTAAAAATTGTACATATTAAATTTATTATGTGTATATTAAGTATTGTGTATATATTAAGTATATATATTGAGTCTATAAGATATAACTTAAGGGTTAGATAAATGCATTTGTTCTTTAAGAAATGAAATGAATTACAAACTATTAAAACAGCAGAAGAAGTTTGTTGAACAGACTCAAATGGGAGAACATTTATATCTTAGGAGTTCCAGAGAGAGACAAATGAGAGAAAGGAGCAAAAAAATATATATACTATTTTAAGGAATAATAGCTGAGAACTTCCTGAAACTGAAGAAGGAAAACAAACCTCAAGATCCAGGAAACTGAATCAATGCCAAACAACGAAAACCCAAACATTCACAAACCAAGACAAATGGCAATCAAAATGGCAAAAATTAATTATAAAGAGAGAATCCTAAAAGCAGCTAGAGAAAAACAAGGATTCACATATATAGAAACCCCATAAGACTGTCAACAGATTTCTCAACAGAAACTTTACCACCCAGGGGATTATATTAATATTTCTGAAAGAAAAGACCTCCAACCAATAATCCTCTACTGAGTTAGACTAACAGTCAGAATTAAAGAAGTAATAACAAGTTTTATAATCAATAGCTGATGGCACTCATCTCTAAATTGGGCTTACAATAAATATTAAAAGCATTTCTATAAAATAAAAGGAAAACTCAGAGAGAAGCAAAAAGATACCTGAACTATGAAATATAGGAGGGGAGCAAAAATAGGAACTGGTAGAAGAATCTCAAGAATAAGTTGCTCTCAATTTTAGGTTAGGCAAGGATGTTGAAGCAGTAACTAAAAAGTACCCTAAAAACCAAAAGCACAAGACCAGACAGTTTCACTAAGAAGTTCAATCACTAACAAGTTCAACCAAATCTTCAAGAACCAGCTGATACCTATCTTTCTCAAACTCTTCCAAAAAGCTGAAGATGAAAGTTCTCTAAAGACATTTTAGGAAACCTACATAATCTTGATAGCAAAAGCAGGCAAGGCTATCACAAAGAGAGAAATCTATAGACCAATATCTCTGATTAACATATGTGAAAAAGTCATCAACAGAAACTTAAACCAAATTCAATGATACAAGGAATATATGCCATGACCAGTAGAATTTATTTCAGTGGAATTTATTCAAGATTTTTTCAACATATATAAGTCAATCAATATAACGCACCATCCCCCAAAAATGAAAGATAATATGATCATATCAACAGATGCAGAGAGAAGGCATCTGACAATGGTCAACATCTATCTACAGTTCAATAAAATGGGACTAGAAGGAACGTAACTCAATAGACTAAAAGTCATATATAACATCATAACTAACATCATACCCAAAGGTGAAAAATTAAAAAAAAAAATTCTTAGCTAATATCTATACATTACTTTTCAACATGGAAATACCATGTTTGTAATTAGTTTAAATGTATGTAAGGAAAAAGTAAAAGATATAAATACCTCTAGACGTTTAGTATATCAATTTAAGTCTGATACATAAGGTGGAAAAAAGATAAATGTATCCAAAATTCCAGCCTTTCAGATTTCTTAGCTCCTAGTAAAGACTGTTATGACATAACAATATCTGTTTTTATTCTGATCAATAAAGCCTGGCAGTGTGTAAACTGTTACTTTACTTAAATGACAGAAATGGGAAAATGGACTGTGTTTTCCGTAAAATAGTTGTTGACAAGATCAGACAGTTTCCTTGACAATTCTATTTCAATCTTTCCCTTATTTAGAAAATATAGATGATGGAAATGGGTTACCACAAAGTCTGTAAAATCCTTTCCTTTCCTCCTCCAGTTGTACACCTCTATAGGAACATAGAGCTCTGGATAAGCTCTGGATATTTCTATAGCAGAAAGAACAGCTTGATGTTCTTGATGCAGAACATGGGTGCTTCATGATATAGCAGCTTCTAATTTAAGAGACAACAGAGTCAAAGAGTTAGAAAGGTTTCAATGATTAATAGAGTTAAATGCAACTTTAGTCATTGTCAATTTGAACAATTTGAATTAATAATAAACACACACACACATACAAAAAGCTCCCCAGGTCTTCTCATCATCTCCTCCTAGCATTAAAGTGAAATTAGGCCCCATGGCCTATAGTACATGATCATCTGCACCCAAGTCCTCCTATCTCTCTGATTCCCACCATTTTCCCCCTCTCTCCATTCTGATCACACTGATCATGTGATCCTATCAATTTACTAATCATTCCTTTGCCCCAGTGCATCAATTACTTTGAATGTACCCAGTGATTGATTCCCTTACACTCTCTGAGTCCTTTCTCAGATGCCACCTTCTCAATGGAGTTTACTCTCACAACTCTATTTTAATTTGTGGTGCACCCATCCCTGCAATCAGAAACTTCCTGTCTTTGCTCTCTTTTTTCCCAGGTAACTTCCTGTCTTCTAACTTGCTGTATGGTCTATTTATTGTGGTTATTGTGATTATGTGTGGTTATTCTGTTACTCATATGTGTCTCTTCTGTGATATCACATAAAACATTATATGTCCCATAGTAAGAGCTAAATAAATATTTACTGGATTAACTATGGTGGGTGAAGCAGACATGTTTTACTTTTCAAAGGTGGAAAATATAGACTCAAAGGAAAAAAGATATAAAAACATAATTTCTCAAAATCACAGAAGTGTTTAAGTTCTCTAAATTCACTTGATAGTTTAAATCTTGTAATTTCATTCTAATAATGGGTATGACCTTACCTAATTTGACTGCTTTTCTTAATTAAGATGCAAATATGATATGTGCTAGAGTTTCCAGTAGGAATGGAAATAATAAACAAGTAATCATTGTCATTACTGATCTGTGCTCATAAACCACATGTGAAGATCATGCATCTGTTAATATTGTTTTAAGATGTCTTTCCCATATCCAAGATTAAAGTAAAAAAATGAAAATTTAAAATATGTTGACCATATGCAGAACTTATTTCAAGTTGCTCATTAAAATTTTCCTCTAATCATATGAAAACATTTCATTTAATTTTTTCAGTTATTGTTATACAAAATAAAAAACAGAATAAATAAAATATTTTCTCTTACCAATATTAAGCCAATGATAGCAAACAATAAAAAATAATTGCACACCAAAACCAAATGCCTGAAATATAAGAGAATTAAAAAAAACAAAAGTTGTACTGAGTTATGACAAAGTATGAATTTTATCCCATAAAACCTTAGCAAAAAAGTGATTTAAATATAAACACACTAAAAAATACACACCTTGGAAAGCATTTTTTAAAATAGTCTTGCATTTTTATTGCTGATTATGATATATATTTCATTCATGAGACTGAATTTGGTGAGAGGGGAATGTGTAGGGATATTCAAAGAAAATGAACAAGGACAGAGTGACATGAAGTAAAAAAAAAAGGAATCTATTTTTAAATTCAGCATCAATTAAGAACAGAAAAGCCTAAAAATGTAGGCTTTGTGTCACATTAGTTTTGTAATATAGGGCAGGAATTTCATCTTCCTTGGCCTCAAATGTTGGGAAAAGCAATTTCTGGGACATTTTGTAACTCGAAGATTGGTTTACTTAATTATTTCACTATGTCTATGATTATCTCACATATTATTTTTATCTCACAGAATAACTGTTTTTACTTAAGTGACTGCAACAGATAGTTGAGTTACAACAGACTATAAAAGATTGAACCTGTTTCTAAGTTTGCAAGAGTGATGTCTTCATTTCAAAACAGAAACAAGCACTACTAGGATATACAAGATCACAAATACAAATGAGTGAATGAATGTAATTTCTTTCTTGTCATAGTTAAGAAATTTTACATCTTGTTTCTTTCAGGAAACAAGTTTAAAGTACACCTGCCCAACCTTGGCCAGGACTCTTATTAAAATATTTCTCTTCTTTAGTCAAATAGAAATAAATTAATTTCCCATCTTATATTTCTACCTCTATCACTTTCTCTCTACTTGAAGAATTTCTTTTATCTTTTCTGGTGGTTGAGATAACAAATCAGATGTAATTTATGTCTTTACTTCTTTGTATATAATGAGGTTTTTTTCTTTAGTCTTTAATTATTCTTTTTTCAGTGGCTTTTAGAAACGTCATTATGATATACTTTGACACATCTGCTTTAGTGTATATGTGTGTGTTTATCCTGTTTTAAGACTATTGTATTTTTCGTTTCATAATTTTCAAAAACTTGGAGAATATAAGGCCACTATTTCTTCTGTTCATGTATTTTATTTTTATTTCTTATAAGTTTTATTTGGTTCTTTTTAATAGTTTACATTTCCCTCCTTACTATGTTCGTGTTTTTAACATCTTTGCTGCCAATTCTAACACTGTCACTTCTGTGCTTTTTCAATTGACTAATTTTTTTCCTGGTTATGGGCCTCATTTTAATTTTTCTTGGCTTATTTATTAATTTTTTATTGGATGCTGAACATTGTGCATGTTATGTTCCTAAGTGTTTGGAAGTTATTTTCTTCTTTTACTGAGTTATGTAACTTGCAGAATAGATTCAGCACTAACATCTATTATACATTTTGCTAGAGTGGGCTTATCTGTAGGCCTCAATCCAATGTTATTTCACTTCAGTTTCTCAGACCAAACAACTGAGTCTCTATCAAATTTCCCAGATGATCGTCCAGGACTCTCTATTCTAAATGACAGCTCAAATGGCTTCCTGGCCTTTGTGAGTTCTGGGAACATTTACATTCCATGGTCATTGTTTGTAGAATTTTATGGAGCTTTACTACACGTAGGCAGCCTAGAACTCAACAAAGACTAGAGGGACCTCATTCCAATGCATAGAATTATTTTCTTTTTCAAAATTTTTGTTTATTTTTAACTGGGGTGATATTTGCAAAGCCTCATCAGGTATTACCTACCACCCACGGTGCACCCACCACCAATTCACCCACAGTCCACCACCTCTGTACTTTCTTCCCTCTTTACCCTTCCCCTGACCCTCCCCCACCCTTGGTGCTTCAGTTCTGTCATCAGCTATGAAGGGTTAGTTTTCAAGCAAGTCTTTATCTGATTCTTAATTACTTCATATTCTACATATTAGTGACACCATCTGGTATTTATCTTTCTCCTCTGACTTATTTCACTTTGCATTTATTCCTCCCAGCACCCAATCATTTTCTTATAGAAAACCTTTTTCTCAAATTTCTGCACAGTAATTTCCAGCTGCCTCAGCCTCCACAGACTCGCTATTCTCCATCTTCTCAAGTCTGCATGGTTTCTGGGATCTGTTTGGGGTCTCTCCTTGTGTCCACATGGAAATTGACTCTAGGTAGAAAACTAAAATTGTTGTGTTCATAGTAGGTTCTTACAAGGATCATAACCCAGTGCTGCTTTTTGCTCAATCCAAAATCAGTTGCTTTATTTTTTTTTAATTTTTTTAATTGTTTATTATAGGAGGTTAGATTTTGTCTTTGATACTTTGTTTTTTGTTATCACCCCAGCATAGGACTTATTCTGGGTAGAACTAGATGGTAAGCATAGACTATAACTTTGTTATTTTCTTCTTTTACTGAGTTATATAACTTGCAGAATAGATTCAGCACTAATATCTATTATACATTTTGCTAGAGTGGGCTTATCTGTAGGCCTCAATCCAATGTTATTTCACTTCAGTTTCTCAGACCAAACAGCTGAGTCTCTATCAAATTTCCCAGATGATCGTCCAGGACTCTCTATTCTAAATGACAGCTCAAATGGCTTCTTGGCCTTTGTGAGTTCTGGGAACATTTACATTCCCAAGTAAGTATAGGTAGAGTTTATATGGCAACTTCTTTCAGAAATTACTACCTGAAGCAATGTGTTGTGATACAACTTTAATGTCTCAACAAAGACATTTATGGCCATGTCATAACTGGTTGTGAACAGTCATCTCGGGCTAAACACTAAGTTCAAAACTTCCCTATATGCTAGACAAAAAAATATGACCATTTAAAATTATTTTAACTCCTATAAAAGTCATTTTCTAATAAATGTATTTTTCCAAATTAATTCATATTTTTCAGATTGTATATGCACATATTGACTATTACAGTACAAAGAAATTGCTACTTTGTTCCACCAGTGTGTATACATACTTACATACATACCCAAATTGTGATGGCTCCATTAAGAATCTTAACTTACTCAAAGGTTCTCTGATTACTTCTAACACACCCAAATGAATGCGAAAAACATTTTCACTGACCACTGTTCATCAACTATAATCACCTAATGGTATCCAACGTTCTTTTTCTCCCCATTTCATTGAGAATTATTGAAGAAACATATAACTGCCCCAACTAATGATAACTAGAAACCAAAAAATCTGTGTCATGTATGCTGAAGCCTGAAGTTCTCAAAGCTATTAAGTTTTGGGATGCCACATGAGGATAGGACTCCACATATAGTTCAGGAGAATGGCATGGTGTCACATGCCTGTAAACGGCAGCCTAGGAAACTGTGGCCAGGGGCCAGGGATGGCAGTTCAAGTCCTGCTGGGGGCACATAGCTAGACCTAGTTCCAAAAAAATATATATAGCTGGGCGTGGTGGCATGTGCCTGTAATCCCAGTTATCTGGGAAGCTGAGGCTGGGGATTGCTTGAGTCTGTGGTACCCCAGGGAATGTGAGCCTGTTGTTCCACAGCAAATAGCAAGACCTAGTCTCAAAAAAAACCCAAGGAGAATGGATCCAAAAGCAGATATTTTATATATTTATATATATATATGTATATATATATGAAATCTTACAGCCTTTCATTAAGAGTTCTTCCAACTTCTAGCTCTTCCATTTCAATCTCAGAGCTTGATGGCAAAACAAAAGCTCCATGCATACTAACAGATCAAATTACACTGATGCACTGAGTGTGTGTGCATGTGTTAACTGAGAAGTGAAAAGGATGTTCTGGATGTTCTATTCCAGAAATACTTGCAGCCCAATGGTACAATGAAAAATATCCTTTTATAATACATTAAATAGTCACTGAAATTTCAGAGCCATCAAAATCATACCTACTTGGTATGTAGATCTCTAACTCAAAGGTGCTTTGGTGGTGGATGTGGTATGGTAACATACAGCTAAATAGATGTGAACCTCTACTTCTGAATCATATGCAGCTTTGTAAAGCAACATTAACACAATGAAAAAAGGTGCAAAGAAAACAAGATAAAATAAAAATAAAATTAAGTCAACAACCACATAGTACAAACTCAGGGGGAAAGTATGATTTAGTCTTCTGCTTCCATTGCCTTATAAAACTTAATAAAAAAGCCATATTATTTGCTGTGTATTTATCATTTGTGTATACTATTTTAAACACACCATTATCTTCATTTAAATGTTATAACTAAAAAATAAAAATAGCACAGAAGGCTTACAGAAGGACTCAGGCTTCATATTTCCAAGACTAATAGAAACTACTGGAAATGATTCTATGGGATAACAACTTTTAAATAAGTTTTTTAGTTTGTACCAGCCTCAAAAAATGGTGCCTAATACTTTATTTTTCTTTATGCATATACTTCCTCTTTAAAATTAAATTAAGTAAGTTAAATCATTGCCAATGATTAAAATATCTTAAATTGATTATTATCTCAAGACAGTAATTTCAATGTTCAATAGTAATAATTTAGATGTCATTTTGAAGCAAGGAAATAAAGTAAAACAAGACAAAAGTGAGAGAAAATATTTCAGAAAAAAACAAAATTTGGAGACATATTATAAATACTATACCAGAAATTAAAGTAGGTAAATAGTAAAATCTTCCATACCAGGTAAAATATGATGAAGAATATGGAGGACCAATATTACTGCAATAAAAATGAATAACCAAATAAAATATGGTAAAAAGAATCTAACAGCTGTTTTGCAAAGCATAGAGACAGCTCAAGCAAATTTGTGGGATTTTTAATAAAACTTTTCCTGTTAATTTTAGAAAAATAGAAATAAAAAAACTAGTTATGTATTCATCCACATATTTAAGTTAATCAAGATAATAGGAATTTGTGACAATGTCTACTTTTAATTATCAGTAAGCTTAGTCTATTGTTACCAAACCACAAAATAATTCAACTTATACAAATCAGGTTATAACATAGTTATAACAGATTATAACATCAACACAATTACTCCAATGTCATTTAAGAACGGGTAGAACAAGTCCATAAATAGGAAATCTCTTCTTCTGATCATGATTAGGTGAATTTGCCTTATAAACTCACTGATCCGGAGCAAAGGGAGTCAAGGTTCCTGGGTAAGCCCCCTAAGGTGGGTGAGCCACAGAGGGGGGATGAGGTGGGGGAGGCGGCCCCACCCACCAGCGGATGGCTGCTTCACAGGGCAGCCATCTGCAGCTCGGCTAGGCCAAGCCATGTTGCCCTCTGCTCCTAGCCCAAAGGGAGCATGAGAAGGCACAGGCTTGGCTGTCCGGGCCCACCCTCGTGCAGGGAGGTACCTGCAGGCAAGTGGGGTGGGAGGGAGCCCCTTCCATTTCACTCTTACTCTAGCTAAACTTCAGAGGATCAAGAACATGTGCAACACAAACCCCAACATAGAACGGGTGAGGGACCATGCAAAAATGCAGCCCACAAGCCTGAGATGGACATAGCGGATGGACAATTAGGAAAACCAGTGCCTGCAAGACAAGAGAAGCAACTGTAGAGACATGATGTCACCATGCACACTTATGCACTCACCGGGCCAAGAAGACACAGGTCTTCATTTCGGAGATGCCTTCAAGAAGAGCAACACACCCTTCCCACACTACAGGAGAGGAGAGGATGACCAAAGATGAGGTAATCAGCCCCACATCAAAACTGCAAACTGAGGCAGAGGAGATGATCTACAAAGGCCATTCACAGATGCCGGTATTCACAGAGAAACTTCTTGACCAACACTGACTGTGGGCAAGACCCCCTAAATCTGACACCAGAGCCATAAGGCAAAGCAGCAAAGCAGCGGAGATGAGACTGGAGAAGACTGCCGGCAGCAAGAAAACACGGACAGATCACAAATGAATACAGACTGGCCACCCAGTGCAAACTTAAGACTGAAAACCTACCCCAGTAGGTTCTCCTGGTCCCAACAACACAGTCCCTCACCCAGTGAAAGGACACTGCCACAGGAAAGAGACTAATGGACTTAGCACAACTAGTAAACAACAAAGAGTGGGGTTGGAGAGAATGGAAGGGGCACCAGAGGGAGGAGGGATGGGGAGGTATTCCAAAAAACACTTACAGAGGTTGCGATCTAAAGAACAAAATAAATAAAAAATAAAAATAAATAAATAAATAAACTTTCTGATCACAACCATAAGGTATATAAATGTCACAATCAAGTGTAAATTGTCAAACATGCATTCTCCATAGTTTCTAGATAGCATACATTTGGGGGGGAGGTAAGTTTATATATCAACAAAATATAATACATATATTCATTTTCAGAAAATGTAATTAAGTATAAGGGAATGCTAGAGCACTCAATAAACAAACAAATAAAACAAGATAGCAAAACAGTAACCTTAGTTTTTCAGATCCCATAGCTCTTTTCTTACATTATTGCTATATATTTGTATTTCTTCCTCTTTTTCATTCATTTTGGTGCCCTTTCTCTGGATTTCAATATAGCAAGTCCCATTAACATTTTTAGATGTACTATTATTTTTTCATGCTAAAAAGAATATGAAAATTCAAAATCTATATAATGTGGTATATTCAGTGTCTGTTCAATTAACTACTCTCAGCACAAAACAAACAGGAATCTCTTCCAGCCATTACCTGCTTCACTTTTTTTCAATCCTAGGTAGCTCCTCCTTAACTCATACTGACAGCTTACAATTCTTCCTTATTCATTTACTATTTCCCTACCCTATGCCTCATGACCAGTGCATTAGATTAAACGAGATTTGCCTAATCCTGTTGACAGTGTAATGTGTAACGCTGCCTTTAGTCATATCCACACCAAAAGCAGATGTGGCCATGAAAATGAAACACCTGAATTGGCTACATGGAGCATAATTCACAGAAGGCCCTGGCTGATGTTCTCTGAATCCATCACCCTATTCCTGCTGAGACCACATTTTTCATTGGTTGCCCATGTGGATGCTGAGGACAGTTAAAACTTTCTAAATCTGCTGTAGGCTGAGATTCTTCTTAACCAACTTTTCCTTCTTTTTTCCTTTCTTTCACATTGCATTGTGATCTCACTATTCTCCCCATCACCTCTCTAAGTCCTTGTTTTTTCCCCTTTCAGGTGCTCCATGAATAAACATCTTGCATAGCTATTATAAAATTCCACTCTGGAGTCTGTTTCTCAGAGGACTAAATCCCATGTACCTCTAACTCCATAACCTGGTGAACACCTCTCTCTCTCCTGCCCCTCCCCCCGCTCTCTCCCCCCCATAACCTGGTGCATGCTTCTCTCTCCATAACCTGGTGTGCGCTTCTCTCTCCTCTCTCTCTCTCTCTCTCTCTCTCTCTCTCTCTCTCTCTCTCTCTCTCTCTCTCTCTCTCTCTCTCTGCTCCACCCAATTGCAGACCTAGCAATAGCCCAGTATGAATTCTCAGGGTTTCCTATTGCCAAGAACCACTTAAAAACACAAGCAATTTGCCCACCACATTAGGTCACTTAGCATTGTTAAAGAAATTTTCAATGAAAATTATTCTATTTGCTCATTCCCAAAACTATACAGGCTAATTTGAGGATCTCAGAAAAAGAGAACAACTTGTTCAAGAGGCACTTATTGATTCATGGAAGAAAATTACTTTTATTTGTAATTACTTAAGAAATCAAGCCCATATTGTATGTCAGATTTTAGTCTAGACACTGGGGATGAGATATAGATAAAAAGCTTTTCCTTCATGAGAGTCTGAAATATATATGGTGCTCTCATAACCAGAGTATTTGTACTGGAATTCAAACACACGTTCTCATACCACAGTATGAATAAATCTATAAAACATTATGTTAAGCAAAAAAAAAAAAAAAATCACACCAAAAAAGAGCAATGATAAAGGATCCCATTTATATATGGTTCAAGAATCAGCCCAAATAACAGATCTAGCATTTCCTTAACAAGGGAGAGAGGATAGAAATTGTTTGGTAAGGGACAAAAGGAACATTCTAGAATGACAGCAACATTCTTCATCTCTATTAGGTTTACCCAGTATATACATTCATCAGGATTCATTAAAAGTCACTTGAGAGCTGAACAAGTGCCACATTTAACTATAAATTAAAAGAGATTAAATGATTTTGCAAACTCCTGTTTTAACCACCACATTCATTCCATTTATTAAGGACCTCAGCGGGATCATACATATTTTTGTATTATTTTACATAACCTATATTTTGTGTTTTTATGTTTTCTCTTGATATTTAAGATAAAAATAAAACAGAATTCTTGACAGAAAACACAAAAGTAAAATAGAATCCAGCATTCTCTCTAGCACTGGTGAACCTGCCTACATTCCCCAAATCTACAGCACTTCTGTTGATCATCTTGTACCAAATTCAGTTTTTAAACCACCCTTCTTTCATACTTTTAAATTTTGTCCCTAATCATTTTCTCAAGCTTCTGTTTTGTTTTAGTATCTAACTTTTCTAGCTCTTTTTCATCATTCACTATGTCTTTTTTGTTTCTATTGATTGCAAATACATTTGGTTGGTATCATAATTCTAGGTATAATAAACATTGGTTTATTGAGGTTTCTCCTTTCTTCCTATCAATTGTGATATTTCACTGTGTTTAGCTGTTTCTAGTCAGTTGATTATACTTATCTTCTCCTTTCTGAAATCTGCTTCCCAAGTAGACAACTACTTCGCTTTTATGATTGCAAGATCTGCAATTAAGTTCCCACTACTTACCTCCTGGTTAGATGTTTGTTCTTTCTTACTAGTTTGAAATAAGACCAGAATATTTCCCTTAGCTGTATACTTTTTCTTCATAGATGAAAATCCAAACAGATACTGTTTTAACAGAAGAACTTTAACAGGGAAACAACATACAGACATTTGTTCTTGATAACCCTCAATTCCTTCAGAAATCTAGGAACAATTAACTTCAATACATAACTTCTTTTACCACCTCTTACGAATATTACGAGTATATTGCTAATCTCACCAGGCTAGATATTCTCCAAGTGGTCTTTAAATACACTTTCTATTCTTCCCACCCTGCACCATGCCCCTAGAGAGCTGACCTTATGGACTGCATCTAGGGTGCCTTTCTTCTTTGTCTTCTAGTTGTGTTAGGACAGTTGGAGTCATCTGAAGGAGATCAAAGGATGGGAGAAGATTCAATTAGGTTTTATTCCTCCAAGACCCACCAATAGTTTCCAAAGGCCACACTGTCAGGAAGCCTCCAGGTTCTAGTCGCCAGCACTCTTTGGCCTTCAGGCCTATGCTTCGCAGGAAACCCCACTGTTGGTTCCCTTCCTTACTCATTCCACACCCTTGGAAACTGTCTCTCACTATACTCTTCTTCATGACCCTACCCATTTTTCCCCAAGATCCTAACACATACACATAATCCATATCTTCCATCTAACTTGTCTAAGACCCCTTCCTATTGGTTTTGCAAGTCTGGATTCTAGAGTGTGTAGAGCAAGAACCAAATCAAAAAAAAGGTCAAAGGCAGGAAACCCCATTCTGCCACATGGAGTGAATTGTATGAATGATAAGTTCAAGTCAAACTATAAACAGAGACCTATATATGGAGGGACATTGTCCAAAATTAAAATTTTCCCATATTTGGTTTGAAATGATGAAAATCCTACCCTCAGTTAAAGCTTTGCTGCTCAGCTGCCAAATCAAACATTGCAGTATACTCACCAACTTGCAATATTCTGGTAATGTTTAAATGAAACCATTTTTCTCAAAATCTGCCTATCAGTTAGATAGAACTAGGCTTCAACTTGAAAATATTTTAAGGTGCTTTTACTACTTTGACAAGGAAACACTAAGAAATAATGAAAATCACTCTGAGTAGAAATAGCAAGAGCCTTCTCAGAAAGTTCTTGAAAAGGCAGACTTGAGTCACATCTCAAGAGACTCAGTGAACGCTCAGTCATCTCATCTTTTGAGATGACTTCCAGAAGCAGAAGATGCTCAGACTGGTTATTTGTTATTCTACTTGTTCCTTCACCCTCCCTCAACATCAGAAATTTCAGATGAAATCAGGACCAAAATTAATATAATGGACAGTACATATTTTAATATTTTTCTCCATTCTCCATACATTTGATCCTAAGAACAAGCCTATGAGTTGGCTATTATATCCATTTCAGAGACAAAGAAACTGAGACTGAAGAAATTCATAGATTTGTAAATCTATGATTAAATCTTAAGTCTTAAACCTGTCTCTTGAGTTTTAATCCATGACCTATGTCAGTTTCTTCCTGATCTTCTCGGGTAAATGGAGGGAGAACTAATAATAAAGTACTTAAAGTGTGCTTGTTTATAAGATAGGCTGTGTTTTGAGTTTTGTTTTTTTTTCCTTTTGACACAAGTGAGGTACTGATTACAGTTTTGGAAGCATTTTATCTGGAAGATAAATGCATTTTATCTCAAAGACAAATGCATTTTATCTGGAAGATAAAAACCATGAACCTTTCATTATCTGCTTATGTATTACACATTTTATGATTATCCTAAAACAAATATCCAACTCTGATGTTGCTTTTCTTGGAATTCTAGAGATGCCTCAGCTCTCAGTTTGTTTTCCTTCAGCCCTCTACTTAATAAGACCATTATACTCTGTGAGTGCTAGTACCATTACAGGAAAAATAAAATTAATTTTAATCTGTGAAGAAAAGCACATAAATTATTTCAAAGGTAGCTGGAAAGTAACTTGTGAGCCAACTCTTGTTTGGAATTTTTCTCCATTGTCTTCTTTGATTGCTAGCATGAGGAGGCTAGAATAATAGTCTGGACTTTGGTAGTTCTTCAGCAATGCAGGAAAGAAGGGAAAACAGGTGGACACTGTTCCAAGTAAATGGGAGTGCCTCATGCCTCTCAAGGGGAGTGGGCTGACCCTGAGCCCTGGTCAGGGAAGGGGCCACCCACATGACTGCAGGTTGGGCTGAAGTAACTCAGAAATGTCTCAGAAAATTCTGACCTAAAAGAGCAGAAAGAAATACACACTTTTTCAAATTTGGTAGAATGTTTTAAATGAAAGATGAAATACGTATGGAAAGTTCAGATTGATTTTCGGTGAAATTTTTAAGAAATAATAACTTTATAAGCTCTAAATCATATACCATACAATTTATAAAATAAAGTATGCCATTTAGGGGTTTTGGTCTATTCAAATAATGGTGCAACTGTCATCATAATCTGTCTATTCTGGGCATTTCATAAAATGTGTGGTCTTTTTTTATTAATCTTATTTATTTTATTCTTTAGATCACAACCTTGGTAAGTGGTTTTGAGGATACTTCCCCCTCCCTCCTCCCTCTGGTGCCCCTTCCATTCTCTCAAACCCCACTCTTTATTGTTTACTAGTCTGTGTTGAGTCCTTTAGTTTCTGTCTTTTCTGTGGCAGTGTTCTTCGTTGGGTGAGGGACTGTGTTGTTGGAACCAGGCGACCTTGCTGATTGGTTTTCAGTCTTAAATTTGCATTGGGCGGCCAGTCTGTATTTATTTGTGATCTGTCCATGTTTTCTTGCCACAGGCCATCTTCTACAATCTCATCTCCACTATTTTGCTGATGGTTTACCTTATGGTTCTGGTGCCAGATTTAGGGGGTCTCACCCCCAGCCAGTGTCGGTGAAGAAGTTTCTCTGTGGATACAGGTGTCTGTGAATGGCCTTTGAAGATCATTTCCTCTGCCTCAGTTTGCAGTTTTGATGTGGGGCCGATTACCCCATCTTTGGTCATCCTCTCCTCTCCAGTAGTGTGGGGAGGGGGCCTTGCTCTCCTAGAAGGCATCTCTGAAATGAGGTCTTGGGTCTTCCTGGCCTGGTGAGTGTGTAGGTGCACTTCGTGACATCATGTTTCTACAGTTGTTTCTCTTGTCTTGCATGCACTGGTTCTCTTGGTCGTTCATCTGCTGTTTCCATCTCATATTTGTGGGCTGGATTTTTGCATGATACCTCACCCATTATATGTTGGGGTTTGTGTTGCGCATGTTCTTGCTCCTCTTGAAGTTTAGCTGGAGAGAGAAATGGAAGGGAGTTACAACAACCCCCCACCCCACCCCCCATGCCCTTCCTTGCTCCCCTTGGGCTAGGAGCAGGGGGCAACATGGTTCCACCAATCTGGACTGCAAATGGCTGCCCCATGCAGCAGCCATCTGCTGGTGGGTGGGGCCACCCAAACCCCCACCCTGTCCCCCCTCCCAGGCTCACCCGGCTTAGGAGCTTACCCAGGATCCTTCACCCCTTTTGCTCCCCGCTGGCAAGGGAGCTCTGACAGCTAGGGACCAGGGCATGCAGGCATCCCTCAAGAGGCTGCCTGCTGGTGGGTGGGACTCAAGTTCCCAACCTGCCCCCACTTGTGGTCTTTTATAATTGCTTTATTCACTTAGCAATTTCCAATATTACCTACACTGCATCATGAATCAGTACTTCATTTCTTATTGATGAAAATTAATACCTTTTAGTAGTATTATTTAGTAAATAATTGGTGGGCATTTGACTTGCTTACATCCTTTGATTATAATGAATAATGTCTCCATGAATATTTGTGTACATGCTATTTGCAGAGATCATTTTTTTCATTTTTCTCACATACATAACTAGAGTGGAATTGCTGGGTCATATAATAACTATGTTCAGTCTTTTGAGGGGTTGCCAAACAGTTTTGAAAAGTGTCTGCGTGACTTTACATTCCCACTGGCAGTGCATGAGGGTTCCCAGTTCCTCACATTCCCACTCACCCTTCTTATTATTTATTTATTATATTATTATATATTTCGTTATATTATTTATTATTTTTAAAATATAAACATTCTAGTGTACAGTATGATGTATCTCATTGTCTTATACTTTTTGAACTACTATAGGATTATACCATAGGTTGGGTGGCTTAGAAACAACATTTATTTCTTACATTTCTGGAGACTGGAGAATTCAGGATCAAAACACCAGCAGATTTACCATTTACTGAGAACTTCCTGGTTTATACATGATCATGCATTTGCTTCACCCTTACATAGCAGAAAGGATGAGGGAATTTGGCACAGTTGATTTTATCAGAACATTAATCCCATTAATGAGGATGAAGTCCCAAGAATCTCCCAAAAACCCTTCTAAAACCAATACATTGGGCATTGGGATTTCAACATATGAATTTTAGAGGGACACAAATTTTCAGAAGACAGTACTCATTGGTTTGCGTTTTTCTGATAGTTAATTATTTTATCTTTAAGATAAAATCTTCCAGAACTGTAGTCAATACCTCACCTGTGTTAAAAAGAAAAACTACAGCAGGGCCTATCTGATAAACAAGTACACTTTAAATACTTTATTAAAAGATTCCTTTCAAATCAGCATGATAGCTCATGCCTGAGAACCATAGTTAATTAATCCATTCACCTGAAAATATTGAAGAAACTGACATGGTCGTGGATTAAAACTCAAGAGACAGGTTTAAGTCCTGAACTTAAGATTTAATAACAGAAACTTTACCAAATCTATGAACTTCTTCAGTCTCAATTTCTTTGTCTCTGAAATGGATATAATAACAATTCCCAATTCATAGGATTGTTCTAAAAAGCAAATGTATAAAGAACGGAGAAAAATATTTAAAATGTGTACAAAGTTACAAATTATAACCTGTGAAAATAGTATCTTATTGAATCAGAGGCTACCTCCCTTTCTCTTAAACAATTTTCTTATCTGCAAACCTCTATCCTCTGAGGAGGTTAAAATGTATTTATCTTTTTTAATAAAAGCATAGTGACACACTTCCTTGCACATTTTATGTCATAGTTATGCCATTATGATTTTTACAGTGAAACCTCAAATATAAGAGAAGTTCAATGTAACCAAAGTTAAACAGGTAATGATTTTTAGAACAGGAATTAAAACTTATTCTTGGTTGTTCTACTGTATGATACCCCCAAGGAGAATTTTTCTTTCCTTGAACTTTAATACCTTCAAATACAACGTCTACCATTTACAGGTCTGAAAATGGAAGAAAACTTTCCAAAAACTTGCTAAACTTGATAGCAGTAAGTTCCAATTTTCCCAGGACAGTCTCTGTCTTCCTTGATTGTCATGATGTAATTATTAATAGTGCCCTCCTTTCATTCTCAGAAATCTTTGTTTGGACCTGAGATGCTAACACTGTCTTTCTATTATGAAAGTTAACCATAATCAATTTGAGGGAATTAGGTCGGTACTTAAATGTCACTGGTGGACCTCAAAATTACAGACTTATAAATGTGTTGCAAATTTGCATTCTTTTTAAGCAGTTGTAAGTGGTTATACTAAAAGTAAATATACAAGTTTGGGGACAATAAAAGCCAAGTGAGTAATGAGAAACAAGAGACAGGAAAGACAAGGAAAACAGAGACATTATATGTTGAGAGTCAAGGAAACAGGGAGGGGCAAGAGCAAGTGGGGAGAAAGTGCAGTGGGCTACAGTAGTAGACTATAGGTGTCTTGGTGTTGGGTACTATGTTGTGGCAACATCTGAGGAGGAAGATCCTATACTTTCAATAGCAATGATGTAAATCAATGTGATAAGAAAAATTAAATAAATGTCAAAAATGTGAAACTGTATAGGACAACATATTCAGAGAAAAATAACCCATCATTTATAGTAGAATAGTTTATAAGAGTTTGTTAAAGCAAGATGTCTCCTCTAATACATGATATTGTCCCTTCCCCAGAAGTCAATAGAATAGATAAGAAAGCATTTTCCACTCCCCAAAGGGACATTTTAGTTAAGTTGATTATTTTGGCTCCTATTTGTTCCTATGAGTCTATATTTTCCAAGTGAGCCACCCCTTGGAAAGAATATTAGTCTCAAAACAGTGCTTGATTTTACTTTTCATCTACCTTCTCCTGATTTTAAAATAACAACAGAAATCTGTTACCTTTTATAGCTTATCTCTTGACACTGTCAACCCTAATATCTTCTTCTATTCTTACTGAATTATAAACTGTAATTATTTATGTTATTTAAATACCACATGTGTACACAGTAAAGATATGGCCAAAATGGGACTAAATCACAAAAAAAGTGTAAATCAGTATTACACTTTGTAAAGTGGAAGTATTTATTATAATTGAACCTACAATTACCCTTTAACTCAATGAATTTTCTTTTAGCCATAAACCAAAGAAAAATGTGTGTGCATATATATAAAGTAGCACACTGAAAACTGCAAAGAAGAGAAACTCAAAACATGGTACAATTTAATAGGAGTAATATAGCCATTTTTAGGTTGAGATCATCACTTTATACAGTATAACTTAACCAAAATATAAATAAGTTAAAAAAATACCTAGATATTTTAATATCCAATGAAATTAATTTGAATTAACAGCAGGCTAGAGAAGCAAATAAATAAACCACTAAAGATGGATAGGAAGGTAATATAGTATTATTGCTTTATGCTATATTGCTCATATATATAGTCTAAATGTGATTTTGGAGACAGAACAGGTGCAAAGAAAAAGAAAATTACCAAAAGTATTTGGAAATAGTGAATTGTAAAACACTGAAGAAAATGAATCTGTTTAGCCAAGGACAGGAGTTGCTTAAAAACTACATTCAAACACTTACAAGACTAATATTTCACACTTCTTTTTAACTTTACAAGACAGAGACATAGAATTTATTTTCAAATAGACCCTAGACAAAATAATGAATTTTCTAGCTACATTTCAGTTACTTTTTAAAGCAATTTTCCATTGCTAAATATGCCAACACAGACTATGTGGTCATTTAAGAAAATTAATTGATGGGTAATCAGTGGTCTAAAACCTCTAGAGTTCTTCCCAACTCTGAGATATTATTAACAAGTAAAACTGTGCCAGGGAAAAGCAATATTTTGTAATGAAAGTGAACTAGAAAGGAAGAAAGAGTAAAAGAAATATGAGGTAAAGGAAAATAGTTCTATCATGGAAACACTTAATCTGCAAGGAAAAAACAAAGCAACTAGAAAACACTGAAGAAACTTAGGGAAAATAACATTCATGGAAGAAGTATGGGCTTCTAAAGAAATACGCTAAAGCTTCCCCCTATATCTAAAGGGACCTGACCTGCATTTCACTTTTTTCCCAAAAGACAGTCTAACTCTGGTAAGTAAGCATCCCATAGTTATAAATAATTTAAACCTAATAATTGTCACCTCCTGTTTCTTTTGTTTGATATTTATAAATGAAAAATATTTGCAATATATACACAATGAAATTAGACAGTACTTTCAAAATGATAAACAACTCTTTCTTGGCCCAAACTTTTAGCTATTTGTGCTTTACTCCTTCAGAAACACTTTGCTTTCATAGTAAGAATTTTCAGAACCAAGAAATCTGAGTACCATGCCCTTTACAAAAACATTTTGCAAATTCTACTATTTCCAAATAAAGTAGCAGTTTTATAGAACTGTAGTTTTTACTAAGTTTATTTTGGGGATACTTGTTTATCTAACAACTTCCAATGACCAAAATAATTTTTAAAAAGAAAGAAAGCATACTTGTTAATAAGATATGTAATTATATGTATATAAACTGACAATGTGACAAGCAGAATTTTTATATTCACTCACTACTATCAGGAAGAAAATATTGCACTCTATTTGGTCACCAATTATTATCATTTTCTAAAAGTGATATGATAATGTGAATATAAATATTATAGGAAAAAGTACAAATTTTAATGAGTTTGTTATCTGTCTAGAGATTAGCAAGATGAAAATGTTCTACATGCTCTGGTGGATTCCCCTCCATTTATTTTTTAAGCAAATACAAACCTACTAAAATTGCATTTATTTATTCATTTACTTACTTACTTACTTACTTATTTATTTATTTTTGAGACTAGGTCTTGCTATTTTTTTTGTTTGTTTGTTTGTTTTGAGACTAGGTCTTGCTATTTTTGCCCGTGGAACTGCAGGCTCTCGTTGCCCGGGGTACCACAGACTCAAGCAATCCCCAGCCTCAGCTTCTCAGGGAGCTGGGATTACAGGCGCGCACCACCACGCCCAGCTATTTTTGTGGAACTAGGTCTCGCTATGGGCCTCAGGCGGGACTCGAACCGCGATCCCTAGCCCAGGCCGCTTCGTAAGCTGAAGCTTACAAGCACGAGCCACCGTGCCCGGCCTAAAATTGCTTTTTAATTAACGGATTTATTCATTTAGTAATTCTTTAACTAGAAAAAAAAAACCTCATTGAGAAACCCAAAATGTGACATTGAGTCACCAAATAGTTCCATTTGTATAGCGTTTAATAGTATGTCTATGTCTCTCTCTAGATCAAATCCACTTGTTCTAAACAGGAAACCTAATAATAAGGAGCTGGCAAACCAAGAAGCTCTAACTAGGATTCAGTGGTCCAGAAAGAGTCGGTACACATACCTAAACTGCCTAATTTATTTTATCTATTTATGTAGTCTAGAGATCTGCCTGACCAATTGTATAACCATGGAACAGAAATAGATAACATCCTTTTAGTAAATTCTCTGGAAATAAAATTTTTCCCAGATATTTATTGATATGAAAATATAATCTAAAAATTCTTCTACCCAAACCTTTGGCAGCATCCCAGTCTTCCATCTGCTTCATGGAGCTGGATTCTCTTTGCTCTTAACTCCCAGATGATTCAAGTATTAAAGGTCACACAACAAACACCAAAACAGTAATTTACAAGAACCAGGTGGGAAGCATTCTATACTGTTGTCCTTATCCTTCTATTGGAAATATGCAATATGGGGAAAACATTTTTAAAAATAGTCATCCTATCCTTATTTGTGACTAATGTAGAGATGCTATGTTAATTTTTCAATTAATACTAACTCTAAGTGAAAGAATAGCATTTGGAAAAAGATAAACTACTAGAGAAAATGAGGGCTTCAAATTAAGCCATAATAATTATTTTCCATCCAAAACAAAATCTTATTTCTTCCCACAAATTTTTTTTAATTATTTTAAAAAATTTTTAAAAAATCTTAAATTGAGAAAACAACCTCTAGATCTTTTGTTCTAATAACTAAAAATCACATGTGCCCATTTCAATTGGTACTTGGAAAACATTTGACTATACAGCATAACAATAACATGTTCCCATTTGACACCAGAGGAAGCTGTACTAGCAGTTTAAACTGAAAGGTAATACTCACCAAAAGTTAATGTCTGTCATATGATCTGGAAAGTTAAATATCAAATTCCTATGAATATGTCTTATATAGAGAGAGAGAGTGGCATACTCAAAATATTAAGCAGGAATAATCTTTTCTTATGGAAAACAGTATAAAATAAATCTGACATTAGTTGTCATACATTGTTCTGTCTGAATGAGAATGGAATTACCTATCTTATTTGCGCTAGTCGTGAATATGGACTTTTAAGAGTGCACCTTCTTCCCAGCCTATTTCTAACAGTTCAGTATTCCCAAACAAAATTTAACTGTGGAAATTCTTGTGTGTGAAAAGAAGTTTCTGACCAGAAGAGGTGCTAGTTGAAACAGATTAAACTGGCACCAGTTACAATAAGCTACTATGTCTTAATAGTAAACTAAAAATTCCCTGGTTCACTGGTACAAAGCTAATTTTATCCAGCTTATACACAAAAGAATGAGTGATAGGTAAGAAAAAAAGAAAAGCATTTCATTAAATGCCATACAATTATCTGGCACTATCATTCCACAGAAGATTATTCAATAATTTTAATAACAGACTTTTAAAAAAAAATCTCAAACATTTTGTGTAGGAAGCTATTCTAGGCATTAGGGAAGGGATTACTGCAGGATGGACAGAAATGGGGTGGGGGAGAAAGGTGAAAAGATACCTTGATGAATAAGGGGTAAAGGACAGAGAGTGCAAGGAACTGTGCAAGGAACAGTTTATGAAAAAACACTGTATACTATATGAGAGACTGGCTCAGACAGGACACTGTAGTTTATTCCAAATTTCCCAGACTTTGTTTTTACTTACAGTGAGCTAGCCTGAGAAAAGATGCTTAAGGACTTAATAAGTAACCATCTGGTTGCTCTACTAACTTTGAAAATGTATCCATTTGCTGAAGAGTGTCAAAAGTTAACTAAATTTCAGTAAGAAAAACCAAGAAGTCACAAATCTCTGTTTTTCTAATTATACAGATCCCTCAATTAGTCAGCTTTGTATTGAAATTTTGCAATTAATCAATATTAGGTTCTTCCAAATTTTTTAGAGGGCAGACATATATTCTTAAATTTAATCCCCAAAACTCACAGAATTTCTAAGAAATTGGAATTGCAATACTAAGATTGATTTATTTTTTTATTGATCATTGGTTTACATTACTATATAATATGTAAGAGGATAGCTACACAACTGAATAACTGCATGTACACACCACACTCACCAGCAAGGTTCTAGTATAGTGTCATACTTGTAGAAGTAAAACTCTTACTATTTGTCGATAATATGAACATATAAAGAGAAAACCCTAAGACTCCACTAAGAAAGAAATCAGTAAAGTAGCAGGGCACCAAAAAAAAATCTGTTGTGTCAATGAATTACAAGAAAAATTTTAATACCCTTTATAATCATATCAAAAGGGATAAAGACCTATGAGTAAACTTAGCACTGAAAGCTATAAGACATTATTAAATGAAATAGAAGAAGATACAAAGAAATGGAAAGTATCTAACACTCATAGATTGGAAAAATTCAACTGTGTTAAAATGGCCATCTTACCTAAAACAATATATATATTCAATGCTATCCTTCAGAAATAAAAAGGCACTTTACAAGGAAATAAATCAAAAAATATTAAAATTGGTATGGTACCATAATAGGCCCTAAATAGTCAAAGAAATTCTGAGAGAAATAAGAAGATAATCATTTTCCCTGACTTCAAACTACACTACAAAGCAATAGTAATCAAAACAGTGTGATTCTGAAAATAAAAACAGACACACTAACAAATGAAATAATATGGAGAACCAGAAATAAACCCATATTTGTAGTTAATATTGACAAAGAAGCCAAATATACATATATAATATATATAAATATATACATATGTTTTATATATAAAACAGAATAATATGAAAGTTTTTCACATTGGGAAAACTGAATAGTTGTATGAAAAGGAATAATCTAGAGTACCATATACCACCACTAACAAAAATTACTTTGAAATGTATCAAAGATTTGGACGTAAGACCTGAAACCAAAAAGTTATAGATGATATACTCTTTGATATTAGCCTTAGAAATGTCTTGACTCCAATGGCAAGGGAAACAAAAATAAAAATAAACAATCTGGACTACAACAAAGAAAAGAAAAAATGAAACCTTCTGTACAATGAAAGAATCCACCACAAAAAAAAGCAATCTACTGATTATGAAAAAATATTTTCACACTACACATTAAATAAGAGGTAAATATCCAAAATATATAAATACTTCATACAACTGAGACAGCTCTTAAGCATGGGCTTAAAATGGACAGTTGAAGCTTAATTGCTCACATTCACAAGAAAACTGTTTCAACAATGTCTTTTCCAATGATTCTCAGACCAAAGAATGAGGGAATAGGTGGTTTTCACCCCCAGGGAATATTTGGCAAGGTCCAGAAACATTTTTGGTTACCATGACTGGAAAAGTGTTATTGCCAAGTAGTGGGCAGAGGCCAGGGAGGTTGCTAAACAACCTGCAATGCACAGGACAGCCCCAACAACAAAGAATGATCTGACCCCAAATGTCAAGAGTATCAAGGGTGAGAAAAGTTGGCTTAACCCAAATGCTTTAAATATTATTTAATCATAATATGACTATATAATGGTGAAATCAAGAATTCATTATTTTCATTAATACCAATTTTTACAAAAAAATTGTTTAGAGAACAAGACCCTGCCTAAAGTTATATTACAAGATATGAGAGAGAGGGGTAGAGCATGACAAATTTGTGATTTGAAAAAAAAAATTGTATTCACACAAAAGCAAATACACAAAGGTAACCACACAACTTTCAATGAACCAATCAGAAAATTAACCTTCTTTCTTAGACACTATACTGAGAAAAATGAGGAATAAAATGGGTATAAACTATTCTACTCACAAATGCTAGCCTATTATCAAGATTTTATTCTTCAAAAATATTAATAATCTCTAAGTCAAATATCTTGTTAGTAGCTACCATAACAGCCAGATGTTCAATACATTGACTGGTATGGGTTTATTATTACATTTTTTTAGTTTTCTTGTTTATAGGGAATTTTTAAAAATTAAAGAATGATGACTGAAGAGCAATACTGTGACTTGGGAGAGACTAGAGTGTGCTCAACCATTTAGCTCAACCACTTAGCTCCAACCCACCCCCTTTCCTGGTACATTTCCTGTACACTTTATAGGAATAGAATGCCATTAGCTATGGTAATGACTCTAGTTTAAACCCTGAGAACATCCGCTAACATTTTCCAACCATTTACTAGTGATCCTCTCAAAAGATCATGTATATTAAAATGGTGAAATGGATAAGTTTCATCAAAAATAAGAATTCAATCCATGGTGGGTGGTGCTCAAATAAAAATGTATGAATTCAGGAATCCTCTTTTAAGCTCTCTCTCTGTCTCTCTCTCTCTCTATATATATATATAATTCATAAACCCATCTAGATTGTTATATATATGTACATATTTGAACTTTGATGGGTTTCTTTTAACTTTGATTTCAGAAAACTATATCATAAATACCTTTATTTTACAAATGAACCTATAGACTACCCATTATGACTGCGCTGATATCACCTTCTTTTTGGCCTCCTATTCTTGCTGTTTGAAAATTTAGTCAATAACTTGTGATAACTATAGCAAATGTTTTACTACCCCACTAGAAAGAAATATGCAGGCCAAAAAACTATGAGGAAAGAAATCTGAACACCAGATTTTCAGTCTCAGTTTAGGCCCAATTAACGATATGTAAATAACTTGCTTCTTTCGTTGAAACATTTGAAATGTGAGTTTATTATTTTTGAAGAAAATAAATCTTTTCAAAAAGTCAATTTAACTGTAAGTTCTCTTTCCCAGTTCCTACTAATTGATATTACAACTTTCCTTAATGTCTCCTATTGACTTGGATAAACTAATTTGGGGCAAGAACTCTAAAAAAATTCAATTCCCAGAATCGACCTGCTTGGGTGATTAGAAAACTCAGAGAAGTGCAGTAAAAGGCAATGAGCAGAGCATTTAAGTCATTGCTTTAAAACTAACTAAACATTAAAACTGGGAAAGAAAAGTAGAAAAGAAGGGAATGTGCAAGCATCTTCACCTAGAAGAGAAGGGTCATAAGAAGGCTTAAGTTTCAATCATAATAACACAACCACATAATGTTACCTTCCACACACAACAGTAACAAATATTACTAATTATTAAAATATTGAGTTTTAGCTCCAAAATGTTCTTCCAGTTCTATTCAGGGTTTGTGTGTGTGTGCGCGCGCGCATGTGTGTGTGTGTGTGTGTGTGTGTGTGAGAGAGAGAGAGAGAGAGAGAGAGAGAGAGAGAGAGAGAGAGAGAGAGAGAGATTGAGATTTCATCTCAAAAATAACATTTCTTTCAAAAGAAGTAATTTTTCAGTCTGGATGTGGTGGCGCACGCCTGTAGTCCAAACGCTGGGAGGCAAAAGGCCTAAGATAACTTGAGTTGGCGGGTTTGAGACTACCCCGGGCAACATGGCAAGACCTGGTCTCGAAAAAACAGCCGGGCACAGTGGCGGGCACCTGTAATCCCAGCTACCTGGGAGGCTGAGGCTGGGGATCACTTGAGTCCGCAGGCTTGGGACTACTCTGGGCAACATAGCAAGACCTACTCTCCAAAAAAAAAAAGTATTTTCCAAGTCCAGTTCATACAAGGGAATTTATTAGATGAAAGTCCCAAATACACTTTATTCAACAATACATACTGAATAATCTGCTTGTGTCCCTGGTTCAGAGCAAGGGACAGACACGCAAGCCTAGGATCCATGAATACGCTTTTGACAAACTTTTGCGAAGTCCTTTTCTTCCCCAAACACAGACCTTACACTCTTTATGAATATAAAAACCCCACCCTTCTCAAAGCTTTTCAGTGTGTAGTCAGGAGGCTGGCTCATCTATTGCACTGTGACTTTTACTAGGGAGTGTGTTTATTTGATTCCTAGACAGTAGTCGCAAAAGGGACTGCATCTGAGAGATAGCTGAAATCTTCCAAGAAGATCTGAGTCGAAAGGGAAAAAAAAAAAAAAACATCAGTCCTCCTAGGGGCAAGGGAGTCACCCACCCAAGGTTATATCTTCACCATTCTTGCAACGAGCACATAGCCTGTGGTCACCAGAATGGCTGGATTACTGACGTGCCTGCTGGATTCCCCCTGGACTTGGGGGGTCACAAGTCTGGCAATTAAGTGTGTGCACCCACAATAATGCTGATTGGAAGCTTGCTGTCTGATAGGGACCAGGTGAGACTTTCACGTGAATCAGCTCAGTGACTTCGCAGCTAACACAGCTCTGAGTGAGGCAGAGACCACTGTTCCCAGCTTACTAGGCAGGTGAGGTCCAGAGTGGCTGAGTAGCGTCATCCAGCACAGACTGCAGACGGTACAGCCAGCAGTTGAAGACGAACCTTCTGAGTCTGTGCTTACTCGAGTCTAATCCGAGTATATCCACTTCGCGGCTTCCTTCCAGTAAATCCATCCTCCCAGGACAACCTGCCGGTTCTTAAGCATCGACAGTTCTGGGCATCTGTCAGTGGGACTCGGGAGGACCTCCGGCCCCTGTGGGGGGAACGCGGCTGCCCCTTTTAAAGGGACGCTTCGCCTGCTTCTGTAGGGCCGGACTGGGACGACTGCCCCAGCTCCGGCCTGGCAGCCGGTGGAGACCCGGCCCAGAAGGCCCGGTGGGACGCACGGGCGGAAGCCACCTCCCTAGCGGCGTCCTGGCCGCGCAGGGGGTTGTGGGGCGGGGCTCGGGTCGGTCCCCGGCCGGGAACACGAGTCGGCAGCGGGAAGCGGCCGCCGCCCGGGCCTTGCGGGGCGAGGCTCAGCTAGTCAGGGCGGGGCCGGGCGCCACGGGAAGGGGAGGCCGAGCCGGCGGGAGCCTCGCTGCGCGAGCCGGGCTGCAGCCGCCGCTCACCAAGCGCAGCGATGGGGCTGGAAACCGAGAAGGCGGACGTCCAGCTCTTCATGGACGATGACTCCTACAGCCGGCACAGCGGCGTGGACTACGCGGACCCGGAGAAGTTCGTGGACTTGGGCCCGGACCGGGATCCCCACAGACTCAACTCACATCTCAAGGTGAAGTCTCGCGCGGGCGGCGACCTGGGCCAGAAAACTGATCCAAGCTGTGCCTCGGCCTGGGCGCAAGGGTACCCCACCTACGCCTGCCCCCTCCCCACTCCTCATTCTCCCCTTGGGGTCAGCCCCGGAGGGTCCAGGATCTGGACCACCCTTGGTGGAGCCGCCCGCACACTTAACTAGAAATTCTTAGCCAAATTCCTGAGCGCCCACCGCGACATTAAAGAAGGTGCGCGCACCAGTCTTTTCTTCTTGGCGACCCTGTCCCCACAGTTCCTGGTGGCTCCTGGCTGCAAGGTAGGTGACAGTTCCGAATCCTGGATTCTTGTCTTCTCAGGTGGGCTTCGAGGATGTAATTGCAGAGCCTGTGACAACTCATTCTTTCGACAAAGTGTGGATCTGCAGCCATGCCCTCTTTGAAATCAGCAAATACGTGATGTACAAGTTCCTGACTGTGTTCCTGGCTATCCCCCTGGCCTTCGCTGCAGGAATTCTCTTTGCCACGCTCAGCTGTCTGCACATCTGGTGAGAAGGGGCACAGAGGGAGACTGGATTTTTGAAACGTGGAAATATTCTCTGCCACCAGTCTCCTACTACCCCCTCCCTACCCCAGGCTGGCTTTTAGGGGGCAGGTGAAGAATGCACATCAGCTCCTTATGCAACAGTGAGCATCCTTAAAGGGCCTTGTGCTTTGTTTACAATCACAGGTGGGGTTAGGGAATTAAGCGGTAGAAGGAATATCCCTTTGTCCTAGGGTGTGTAATTTTCCTTCAGATGCGAAGGTCCTATTGACTGTGGAGGTGGAGACCTAGAGGCCATGCTTCCCGCCACAGGCTGCTGGCTCATAGGGTTCTGTTATGACTTGTGCCTGTGGTTCTAGGCGAGGCTCTTACCTCTTTCATCACCTTTAATCCAGTCACCACCTGTGCTTGGGGTAAAACAAAAATGACCTCTGAGCGAATGCCAGTGACAATATAAAATTGGACAGGGATGTTGGACCTGATTTAGCAGTTCTACAGGGAGACTGCTCCAGTCCTTCCACTAGCAAATGGCAAGGGTGGGACTAGAGGGGAATACCAGCATATGCGGTTAGGGTAAGGGACCCCAGCACAAATGAATGAAAACTCAAGCTGCAGGATAAAGAAATGAGTCTCCAAGTACTTGTTCACCTATGAGACATGAATGGAGATGACATCCAGTTAAAGGGAATAAATACAGAAACCTACTGACCATTGATAAGAGTCACTTTACACGCGAATTGCATCTTAAAACTGTGGAGAGCATTTTAAGCATTTCATTTTTAAAGAAAAATATCATATTTTACCAAGAGGTGTTTTTAAAAAAAAAACCACCTTATTTTTAAGAGGATAATCATTCAGCTCACCCCCAGTATTCCAACTGCCTGCAGATAGCCCTAGTGAAATCTATAACCCCAGCTGTCTCCTTGTCTTTCCTAATCACTTTATTTATTATTGCCACACCTAGCACATACTCTGTTCATTTTTAGAAGTTAGGAGATTTTTTTCATCTCCCTCTCTTTAATCAGTTAGCTAGTTTCAACCAAGAGAATTTATTGAGAACCTAGGTCATGCTGGGCAATAAGCCCAGGATGAATGAAATATAGGATCTGCCTTGCACTTACTCAGTAATGGGGACCTGGCTGGTACAGAAGTGGAAGTTGAGGATATTTAAGTTAAATCTGTTGAGGATGGTGGCAGAAAGGATTCTAAGAATTTTAAAAGATTGTTTAAAATTAATCAAATAAGTAAAAGATGAATACAAATTTAGTTCAATCATAAAAGATGATAAAAACAACTAAATTACCAAAGATTGTCAAAGAAGTGAAAATTTTTAACTTTATACACAAGAAGATTCACAAATGTAAGAGGTGAGATATAAACAGTTCCTATTTTGACATTGGCACTTGAGTTTTTTAAAAGATACCCAAGTCAGTGTTTTAAATGTTGGCTTCTCAATTAAATTAAAAAAAAAAAAACTTTTATGTCAGCTTTCTCACTTCCAAAAATGTGAAAAACTGAGTGACCACATAGCATATTGTGAAATATTTGGAATATTGAGTACCATTTTTATTGTCAACAAAATCAGGCTTTCCTACAGCTCTTATAGAAGAATTGAAAACTAAAAGGTTCTCATTTACAAAATGGTGGGAAGATACAAGTAAAATTACACTTGACCAAATGATGCTTCTGTCTACCTGGCTCTCCTAAGAATGGGAGGTGTTTTTGTGTAGTGCTTCCAATGGTGAATCAACAACTTCTTTCTCAGTCACATAAAATGTATTATTTAACTTCAACTTGTTTTTCAAATTACATTCATGTGGGACATTAATATTTAACTACCAGACATTTGTCATCAGGCAGCTGTGTGCAAGTAGAGCAGTAGCTTCAAACAAAAATAAAAGCTTCAAAGTTACTATACCATGATAAAATAAATTTATCATTAACTCATTACATTTCCATGACCTGATTAAGACTGTGCTGATGAGAAACTATAAAGAAGAGCAAACCCATTTGAGTAAGCATTTTGCTTTTTTCTATTCCTTCCTTCCACCTCCCCTCCCTCCCTCCTTTCCTTCCTATTGTTGGCAGAAGGTCGACTGTTTATTTTTTTACCAAGAGATTGGTGACAAAAGCTATGAAAACATGTAGTATTAGATCTTGCAAACACATCATGTAATCACAATAGAGCTAATTTTAGATTCTTTAAACAAATAGCAACAACAACAAAATCACCTAGAATTCAAAGCACAGGTCATTAGGAAGTAGTGAATTTGTTAATTCCACTTTGATCACACTGAGACAATGACTCTGACAATTGTAGGTTATTGGTCATAAGTAGATCATACCATAGAAATGTGACTAGAGCTTCTGTCTCCATTATTTTTGCTCAGCTGTATTAATGCAGCAAAATGCTATGGCAACACAATCTGTATGACACCATAGTTAATACAAAAGTAAACAAAAGTCTCTGAATTAAGGACTTTGTCATCCAGTGGAGGAATCTATAATCTCATAAATCATAAGATTTATTTAAAAATATTGATTTAGTGTCCACCTTGAACCTCAACCAAGTTTTTGGGTCATTCCAAATCGCCTGAAGTTTCAGAAGGGAAGCTATCTGAAATGTTGAGAACATAATTTGTTTAATAAAAGAGGGTTTATTGACTCTCCTGATCCAAAGTGAGAAAATAAGTAACATAAAATTAAAAAGAGTTCTATGAACTGAAGTTCTAAACTATACATAGTTCCCACTTTGTAGAGCTAGAAAACTTTTGTCCTGTGCCTAGTTCCCTTTTAAGATATAGGATACTTTAGAGGTTATAGAGATAAAAACCCGTTAGCCTAAAGAAGAGTAAAAAGTACACTCTATTCTGGGTGAAGCAGTTTTGGTTTAGGAAGCTTTCTGATATAAACTTCAGTCTTGTCATACATTGGTTTGATTTAGTTATAATTGTCTTCATTATATATGCTGACTTCAAAATAGTTACATTATAATGTCAGCATCATGTGGACATTTCAAGGGTACATAATAGGTATTACTCCTAATAGTCAGTCTGTAAGATTTCTATTCTTACTGTAATTCATAGTGATATGCCCGAAGACTACACATCAAAGGAGAAACATAATGAGCTAAGAAGTCAAAACTTCAGTTTTCTTTGCAACTGTACAATTCTGAAACACCTAGTGATTAATTTTCTTAAAAATTGCTTCATCTTAAATACTTGGAAGAAAACATAAAATAAATATAATCTGTGTAGACAGTCAATAGAAATAACTAGTATTTTTTAAATATCCTATTCAAACATTTGCCTATCTCCAGTATTTTAGACTAAATATGGCAGAAATTTAAGTCATATTTTAATAGCAAACTTCAAAAAAAAAAAAACCTTACTTCCTTGTATGCACATAATAAAAATTCCATTGCAACACCAAGCCAATAATGCCTGAGAATTCCCAAGTACTATTGATCTTAAATAGCACTGCTACAACAACAAAGGGCATTATTCAGAGGGTTACACAGAAAATTTACTAGTCTGGGGAAAATGAAAATATGTAGTTATCTAAAGAAGCAACATACAGTAAAAATAACTTCAGGACAATCTAACGGTTCTTGTCTGAAAGTTTTGCATAATTTCAGGGTTTTGTTTTTTTTTTTTTAACTCTATCACACTCCTTTCCAGTGTATGTAATTACTATGAAAACTTAATAATGTAAAGCAGAACAATGTCAAATTCACCTCAGTGCAAACATTTGCTAAGGGTCAAATATATCTTTACTGGAGCTTATATTCTACTAGAAATATCAGTATCTACTTATGATGTATTTTGGTAAATTGGAAATTACAGAGATTGTGTCAGTATTTCAAAAACACAAGAAATAGTCTACCCAGTCTAGTTCAAAAGGAAAGGAAGTATAATGAGACAACAGGAAAAGTTAACAGGAAGTAGAAGGTTAATCAGATAGATAAAGGCAGACATCAGATAGATAAATTTATTCTGTATGTTTTTTGTAGTATGTCATCAATAGACAATTAGTGGGGTTTTTTATATACCTGTCAATTTTTTTAACTAACATATCATCTGTATATCTTATCATCATTATGTGGGTCACATTTATTTCAAATGTTCAAGTTAGTTGAATTAGATCATTATTAGATCTTTTCATGAACGAGCAATAGTTTGTAACCTTATTTGATAACACCAATAATTTTTACACATCTCTTTCTCCATTCCAGGATTGTAATGCCTTTTGTAAAGACCTGCCTAATGATGCTGCCTTCAGTACAGACAATATGGAAGACTGTGACAGATGTTGTCCTGGCTCCATTGTGTGCAAGTGTGGGACGCATCTTCTCTTCTGTCAGCCTGCAAGTGAGCCACGACTGAACACCTGGACCCAGGTCTAGAGATTTGGAGACTGCAATACTTTTGTGTTGTTATGCACTACTGATCTATTCACCGCCAAACTGTTCTAATTAAGAAAACTATTAAGATTGACAAGCACCATTAGAAATGTTTATTGGCAGATTTTTTCAAATAATGCTTTTCTAATTATAATCAAGGATTTTATACTTAACATTTATAATCAGAATTATACTGTAGGTTGGCAACCCGTAACTATAAAGGCAGTTTTTTTAGTACCAAAAAAATATGTATTTTGTAATGATCAAGGACATTTTCCTCAAAGAGTACAATAGTTTTGTGCACAATTGTTCAAAAAATATGAGCCTTATTTTTTTACTCTTTTGAAAGTAATACTTTTGAATTAACTTTGCAGATAAAGACACAGGAATACTAAAAATAAGAAATACAGATATTCTAGAAATTGCAGTACCAAAAGTATGCAGTGGTGATAGGAGCTATCAAATATTATAAAACAATAAATGTGAAAATAGAGTCGGAAAAATGTGACAAACAAATAAGAAAAAATGAAAACAACCAATGGGACTGAACCATGGAGTGAGAGAGGAGGAGGGGGAAGAAGG